>JAPCYS010000444.1:0-89373 GCA_028641055.1 Alopecurus myosuroides | reverse complement strand
CCAACTCTTCGACTCTGCTGCTGTCCGAAACCCGGCTTCATGGCAAGCAAGAGAACAAGCAAAAGGTCAATGAGCACACGAAAATCACTAAGGAAGAAAGAGTGCAGGAACCGAGTAGATTGTCGGTTACTTTTCGTTCCCTGTTCTCGTCTTCTCGGCTAAGTGGTGGGCTGCGTTATCATGATTGTTTCTAGCGGCTAAGTATTTGCAGCCTTGCTACTTGATTCTTGTGACTCGAATACCAACAAGCGACAAGTCGCAGGTAGAGCAGAGATGAAAAGACAGGGTGAATAAGAAATGCTACTCGGGGACTCGCATGGAAACACAACTCGGCATTAAGCCAGTGTCGTTCAAATTGATTAATGTCAACATAAACAGAGTGGGCATAAAAACTAAGTAGCAAGCAAGATAAAGGTAGTCTGTTACATCTGCTCCCGGCATCCCGGGGATCTGATAAGTGTTCAAGTTGAAAGAAAGTGCAGGTTGCTTCAAGATGAGGAGGCAGCGTTCTCGGCGCTGGCCTTGGCTGATGTTTCCTCGGCGGCGGTCTTGGCAGCAGTTTCTTCAGTGGCGGTCGGCAGCTGTTCCTTCGGTGCTGGCTTGAGTGGCACCCGCTCCCGTCTGGACGGTGGCGGATTCCGTCATCTCGGCATCCTCCTGGGTGGCCGCCTGCTCGGAAGTGGCTGTGGCCACCGAGACGGGTCCTGGAGCCGAGGAGGAGCCTGAAGCGTGGCCAGGAGGGGGCACCGTGTCGTCGAGAGCAGCACCTGAGGAGGTGCCGAAGTCGAGTGGCTCGCTGTCGATGTGCACCCCTTCGTCTTCATCGCTACTCGCGACGACGGTGGCTTTTCCTTTTCCGGCCTTTCCCTTGGGAGATTCGAAGAAGCCGTCAAGGTCTTCGTCTTCGTCATCATCTCCTTCGTCCTCGTACTCGGTGTCGGGTTCGGGACGCCCTCGATGTAGACTCCGTCTCGGCGCACTCTGCGACCTCATACGCAATCTGCTTGCGCAAGGCCACGCTCTCGGCATCCAACTCCCACTTGGAATCATTGCGCTTCCCGCGGATGCGCTGCATATCCAGGTTTTCATACCAAGATGCTATGCAGAGAAGCATCACGTCCGCACCAGCACGGGCTCCAGAGGCTCGCCATTTTTTCAGCTCGGCCTTCACGTTCTCCAGCTTGAGGGCGAGATCCCGCATGTTTCTTGGCTGGGGGTCATGAGGCCAGAACAGCCGGTGGAGCTCAAAGCCCGCATGCACCAAGTCAGTTCCGACGCCGGCCAGCTGTTCGAAGTAACCTTTGAGCACCAGCAAGCTGTCCTCGATATCAGCCCTGGTGTCAATTGGCTCACCCAGCGAAAGGCGAACTGCTCGGCCTTGGCTACCGTAGGCGCAGAGGAAGAATCAAGACGAGGCCAGATATCTGAAATAGCAAGTGGCAAGATCAAAACCGAGAAGAAAAAAGAAGCCGAGAAGGAACAAGACCGAGAAGAAAAGATGCAATGAAGAGAAAATTTACCGATCAGTTGGCGGCGCAGCTGCTGCAGCTTGGTTTTCCAGGACTCCTCGTTGCCAATGTGTTTTTCCTGGATATCGCGCAGGGTGGTCATCTGAGCGAAGATCAGCGTTGGTTTTCTTCAAAAGTTTCGCATTCAGACTCGAGGGCCCTCTCCTTGGCCTTGAAAGTGGTCTCGGCCTTGGCCTTCTCGGCGATTGCCTTGTCCCTCTCGGCGCCAATCTTGACGGCATCTTGGAGTGCCTTCTGAAGCTGGAGCTGCAGCTTCTCCATCTCGGTGGTATGGTCCTTCACCAGAGTAATGGCCTGGTCGGATAGCTCTCCACCTCCGCTGGCTTGACGCAATCTTGGTGTGCCTCAGCAAATGACTTATGATCTTCTGCGAAAAGATAGATGAGGTTAGTAAATAAGCAGAGAAGAACCAAATTCAAGGTCACACCGAGTAAACAGCAAACTCACCTTCAAGTCTCTTATGGTGGCCTCGGCGTTCTCCACGAAGCTACGGCATTTTTCATGTTCATCTGCCAGGCCTTTAGTTTTTCTGCAGAGAAGGAAGGGTTAGCGCATAAGAAAGCAAAGCGGGCGTAAACAAAAACGCAGAAACCGCGTAGCTAAAGGCGTTACCTTGCACTTCAGCCAGCTGTTGGGTGCTGGTGGTGGACTTTGCTCGCGGCCTCAGCAATTGCTTTCTCCTTCTCCAGTACGACGATACGCCTCCTGGCGATGGAGTGGTTCCAGAGAAGGATGCGGTAAGTGGGTCCGCTTAAGGACGCTATCCTGAAAAGCGAGAAGAAAACAAGTTAGACAAGAGCAGAGAAGATTCGACCCGAGTAGAAAGCTACTCGGAGAGTATCCGTCTACTCGACCCAAATCTCGGGACTGGGGGTGATGGTAAGAAAGAAGAAAGGCGAGTAGAAGAGAAGAAAGTTCAACTCGGAAAAGACAAGAAAGACTTACTGCATAGGACTGCTCGATGTCTTCGGCGTTCTTGCGATGCAGGAACATCTTGGCTGCGAGGGTTGCGGTCTCGGTGGAGACGGACATGGGCTTGTGTCCCAGATCAACCTTGTTCCAATCCACGCGCATGTGGTCGATGGAGCCAAGGGTCAAGCCGTGCCATTTCTCCTCTCCGAGAACCCTGCTGTCCCACCTGGCGTTGATGTGGCCAACAGTGTCCAAAACCTGTTCAAGACCCTTGGAGGTTATTGGTTTGTCTTGGGCTCCGCGAGAAGCAATGTTGATAGATTGCTGTTGGCTTGGATCCGGAGGAGGGGAGTTCATGGCTACAACCTTCCTTCCCCTCTGGATAGCTAAAGCTTTGTCTTTGGGAGGGAAGCCGATGGAGTGCTGATGGCTAACCTCAATCATGTACTCCGGTAGCAGGGCTGACCAGCAGCGCGAGCATCAGCCGAGAGCGCAGCAGGAATCGGGCCGGACTCGTGGATCACGAGCGCTCCGCCTGAGGATGTACTCTGGTCTCTGGCCCGCTTCTTCGTTTGCTCCTTCTCAACCCTCTGCTTCTCGGGATCCTCAGTCGGCTTCCCGTCAGTCTTGGCCTTCGTCTTCTCGGCGACTGTCTTCTCGGCAGCTTGCTTCTCGGCCTTCTTCTGCTCAGCCCTGGCTTTCTTCTGCTCAGCCTTGGCCTTTTCAGCAGCTTCCTTGTCAGCAGTTTCCTTCTCGGCCTTGGCCTTCTCAGCAGCTTCCTTCTCGGATTCCCTTCTGACAACCTCGTCCCTCAGAGCTTCCAAGGCTCGCTGCCTGGTTACTCGCCCGGCAGGAGGGCTGGATGTATCCTTGGTCTTCGACGGCGAGGAGGAGGTTGGCGGTGTAGGGCCTTGCGCAGTTGGCGGTGTAGGGCCTTGCGCAGTTGGAGGTGTAGGGCCTTGCGCAGTTGGTGCGGTAGGGCCTTGCGCAGTTGGTGGCGCCGCAGATCCATCGCCTTGTGCAGCTCCTGGCTGGGCGCTACTCGGTGTCACGCCCGGTTGCACGCTGCTCAATGGATAAGCAGTGGCATCCGTGGCGGTGGTGTCTTCTACTCGCTGCGCGGCAGCGAGGCTCTCTTGTGCAGCAGCCCCTGTGGCGGGCTGCTCTTGCTCTGCTTCAGGCCGCTCGGCGGCGGCGTTGTCTTGCATCACTTGGTCTTGGTTCTCCTCGGCATTGCTGGCCGGAGGAGAAGGGGGTCTCTCGTCGTGGACGGCAGTGTCCTGGGCGGCTGGTTCTGACGCTGCTCCTTGCGCTGGATTGGCAGCAGCGGCAGTGGCGGTGTGGTCCTCATCATCATCGTCCAGATTGACCAGAGGCACTGGTTTCTCCTTAGCGTGATCGGACGCGAGAGCTGCGTTCGCGTCCATAGGAGGTCTGCAGAGAAAGAGAAATCACAAGTTAGAAGAAGATTTGGGAAAACAGCACAGTGCGAGAAGGGAAACGACCGAGAAGAGGGCTTACGCGGTGGTGCATTTGAGCTCTCGTCTGGTTCTCTTCGCGACCGCCTTCTTCTCGGCGGGTTTCCTCTTCTTGGCAGGAGGCGCTGGTGGTCCGCTACCAGCCCGTTTGCGGGTCTCAGGAGCGGCGACGGCTAGGGGCTTGACGACTAGGGGCGCATCGCCCTCGTTCTCGTCTTCGTCCTCGTCGTCCTTGTCCGCGGCAACTTCATCTGGGAATCAAAGAGAAAAGAGGAAAGAATCAGAAACAGCACACGAGGGATTGGTGCTTCTCGGAAGCAAACAGAATGAAAGTACAGTTACCATCAAAATCCTCGTCGGACCAGGTGCGGAGAGCGTCGCGCTTATCAGGGACGGGGGAGCGAGAGAGGTTGGGCTGCTCCACGGCATCGAAGGAGGGCACATCATCCTCCTCACGGTCAGGAGACCAGTTGCCCTCAAAAACCTCGCAGCTTTCAATTATCTGGCGAGTGAGAACCTGAAAAGCAGAGAAGGATCACAGACTAGCCGAGAACCAGGAAGGAATTCTACTCGGATAGGCGTGCAGGTACAAAGCACACAAAGCCTAGGCAGTTTACTAAGCATTTTACTCGGATAGGCGTGCAAACACAAAGCATACTAAGCCTAAGCATGTTGGCCGAGAGATATTACTCGGATAGGCGTGCAGGTACAAAGCACACAAAGCCTAGGCAGTTTACTAAGCATTTTACTCGGATAGGCGTGCAAACACAAAGCATACTAAGCCTAAGCATGTTGGCCGAGAGATATTACTCGGAAGGGCGTGCAGGCATAAAGCACATGGAGCCTAAGAATCGTTCTCGAGTAGGCTACCCGGCAAGGCGTGCAAACACAAAGCATACTAAAGCCTAAGGCGATTCGGCTAGATGTCCTACTCGGAACGCAAGGCAATTGCTAGTTGATGCAAGAAGGAGAAGCTATCTACTCGGAAAATGTATGCGGAGAGCAAAGTAAGGAAGGCGTACCCGCTCAATCGGTTTTGTACGGCTGTACGGGACGAACCCGTATTGCCAGTGGTCGCCAAGGCTTGTCGTCAAGATGTTCCTGGCATGCCAGGGGACGTCTATGTTGTCGATCTCGATGGTGGTGGTCCTGGTGCAGTCGCGGGGCCCTCCCATGTAACACATGAGATGGCACCGCTCCTGCAAGGGCAGTACTCGGCGCTGGATCCAGCAGGCCACCGGGTCGTCGTTCTTGAGGCCCTCTGCCTTCAGCCAGCCGAGTCGATTCTCCATCTCGATGGCGTCATCGTCGTTGACGGGCTTGTCCTTCCAGTACATCCCGATTGGAGCGCGATTGCACCAAACGGGCAGGTTGATTCTGTCTTTCACCGGGGCTCCTGGCTCGGCGGCAACGTTCCTGACGTAAAGGAACGTCTTCTGCCATAGCTTGACGGAGTCCAGCCCCTTGATGCGGGGGTGGTTCGTCCCGGACCGCTGCACCATCATGGCGCAGCCGGTGTCGGTGGCGCGGGCGACGCCCGCGGAGTCCTTCTTCCCGGTAGACTGCTGGCGCAGGTGGAAATACCTGAGCCACGTCTCCCACGTGGGCCGGATGCCGAGGAAGGCCTCGCAGACCACGGCGTGGTAGGCGAGGAAGACCACGGCGTTCGGCGGCAGATGGTGCATCTGGATGCCGAAGTGGTTGAGGAACTTCCTCATGAAATCGGAGGCGGGTAGTCCGAACCCGCGCTCGAAATGCGCCAGGAAGACGACGCGCTCTCCCTCTCGCGGGGACGGCACGATTTCGCCGTCCGGCGCCCGGCACTCCACGCCGGGAGGGACTCGCCGGGTATTGACGAGCCAGGCGCAATCCTCCGCGGTGACGCAGGAGCCGGCCCAGCCTGACTTGGCCATTGTGGCGAGTTGGGAAGGTGGAAGGTTTCGAGTGGAGTTGGCTGGTGGATCGAGTCCGCGGCGGCGCGAGAGCTTGCGCGGCGGCGGAGAGCACGGTGGCGGAGAAGAGCAGGAGACGGAGAAGGAATAGTGCGAGGGAGGGGAAAAGGAAGCTACCGGCGGGGTATTTATATCCCCTCCGCGAGTTTACCGTTACCGTCTCGGGAGTGGGATCGATTGTGCCGTGTGGTGGATCCTGTGGCCGGCTAGAAACGCACACAAGCGCCGGTTGCGCGCGTAATGGCCACAGTTGATCCCACCACCGAATCGTGGCCTATAACTGCACTTGATGGGACATGACGGCCGGTGGCCCATTGCGTGAAAACTGGACGCGTGGCAGGTCGTGTCCTGGGCAACCAAACGACAAGGTCGTGGATGCTTGACACGTGTGCAGTTGCTGCGCGAAGGGCTGGATTGTGCTCTGTGCTGCAGAGGCTCAATCTGAGAAATTTCTCTAAGTCTTTTTACTCGGTTACAGAGTAGAAAGCAAGTGCTACTCGGAAGAGAGGAAACTCAAGGTACTTTCCAGATAGCTACTCGGAGGTTCTACTCGGCATCTTGAGGTTCAAGGGCTGAGATGCAAAGGCTGGTTTTAAGCTGGCAGAGCCTAGTGAACAAGTTCGCAAGACTCAACCAGCTTCGGGGACTGCTGTCGGGGGGTTACCCCCGAGTAGGGTAAAGACAGGCGGTAAAGGCCGCTTACAGAAGAGAGGTTTGGTCGAGTAGCCGACTACCAGGTACTCGCTACCCGGTCGACTGCTACTCGGTCTCACCTCAAGATGACCAGAAGGAGATATCAATCAAGTTCTACCCTGACGAGTAGAAGGTTTGGCCCGAGTACAATTGGCGGGAACCTACTCGGGCCAGAAAGTCAAAGGAGCCGTTCTGACACAGGATCCCGCGTATCCTGGGTCCGTACTTGGCAGCATTCGAACTACTGTTCACGTGGGGACGGTCTGCCTGACAGTGACAGCATGGAAGCAGGCCGTGGCAGGATAAGGGGGACCTACTCTGTGCCTAGGTACAGTGATACCAGTCTGTCCCTAGTTTTGCCCAACGACTTTACAGAAGCAGCCAAGGTTAGGAACCAAAGCTGTCAGCGGGTACTCGGAGAAAGGACGATGTGCACACTATGTCGACACTTGTCTAGATTTGGACGTATCCGGCTGGGCACCGTGTATATAAGGTGCCCCGCCGCCTCCTGCACGAGGCAGGCTATCAGTTGCTCACAGTGAACCCTAGAAACCCTAAGTTCTTGACCTAGCTCTACTCGGAGAAGAGAGAGGGGCTACTCGGTAGCGATACCATTTGTACTGTGGCTACTCTGAGAGACATCGTAATACATAGAGAAAGGCAGGAGTAGGGGTTTTACCTCCTCACGAGGGCCCTGAACCTGGGTACATCGTGTTGTTTGTGTTGTGTGGATTTTACCTCACGCGGCTACTCGTCGCGTGATCCCTCCCCGGACACCTCCAGCGTCCATCGTTCCCACATCTTTAGCCATCCTATGGCATCTGCCGTGACACCACCACGACACTGATCATTTAGTTTTTGAACTTGTGGTACCAGTTATGCTTTGATTAATGATGTTTATGTCACTATGCATGATTATGGCTATTATTGCTCTCTTGATTTGTCGCTCCCAGTCTTTTGCTAGCCTCCACCTATACTGAGTATGAGCTCTACTCGTGCAATCCAACTCCCAAAACCAAAGTATGCCAAATGTGTGCACTGTACCTACCTACATGTGGTAATTAACCGCCACTCCAAGTAAATTGCTCATGTGCTACCTTTAAAATTTTCAAAATTACTCCTGCTTTGTGTTCCTGTTTTTGCTCATGAGGATATAAATAGAGAATCTTTATCTCACTTGTTGATTGGATTTGACACCCTGGACTAGTGGATTCATCCGCTTATCCAATTGATAGAAGAGCTGGCAGCGGGGTGCCTAGCCCCAAATTAATGCAAACAAATTATCTTCACTATTTTTTCCATGATTTATAAGTAAAAGAATAATTGTGTAAAAAAATAAGAAAGAGGGATGAACTTCTACACCAGTTGTGTCCTTCATATGGGAGCCTCTCTTCTGAAGTCTAGTTGGGTTGTGACGTATTGTATTTTCTGATTACCATTCGTTGATTGTTGGCAGGCACCCGAGGATTTGGTTAGCCATGGTTTGTGTAAGATGGATGGGAGGAGTGTCAAACAATTTATACCTCTGTTTAATAAAATAAAATCTCTAGCACATGAGTGATCCATTCTTCCCTCTGCGAAGGGCCTTTCTTTTACTTTTATGTTGAGTCTCCATCTTCAAACTTCATGCACAGTTGAGAGAGCATAGTTTCCATTCTGAGTTTAATGTGCATTTGTCCCAGAAACATTATTAATTGATTCATGATGTGCTATTGCTTGTCCTCTAATTAATTTTTCTAGTCTTCCTCATAAACTTTCAAGGTGTCCTCGCATTTATGTTTTGCCCCACTCTTAAGGACTAGCGAAATATCACTTTGCCATGCTTTCTCTATAATTGAAACAAACATATAAATTTCGATGCATTGTTATTCATGATCTTTTATTTGTGTTACTCCTCGTGATGCAAGGTGATTGCTATGCTTTATTATTAAAGATTTATTTATCATGCTTGTGTTAAAACGTTCTATGATCTCAGCTTACATATGCTTTTACAGTATTGATGATCAAGTTCATGTTGGTAGCATGTCACCTCAGAAATTATGTGTTTTTTATCGTTTACCTACTCGAGGACGAGTAGGAACTAAGCTTGGGGATGTTGATACGTCATAAACATATCCTTAATTTCTGATGTTCCATGTTGTTTTCATGTTATTTTCCACATGTTTGCTATACATTTTATGTCATTTTTATTGATTTCCGAGACTAACCTATTAACAAGATGCCACAGGGCCAGTTCCATGTTTTCTTCTGTTTTTAGTTTCAGAAAAGTTGTTCTAGAAATATTCACGGAATTTGAAAGTTCGAAGCCCGGAAGTCTTAGAATTCCTGAAGATTCCACGGAGTCCCGAAGAGACCCGGAGAGGGGCCAAGGGGGACACACCATAGGGCGGCGCGTCCCCCTTGGTCGCGCCTGGGGGTGGTCTGGGCCCCCAAAGTCCCCTCTGCCAGCGCCCTTTCGGCTATATAATCCCCCTGGTATATCAACCCTAGAAATATACCAATTTTTTCCGAGAAACACCCGAGGCCGCCGTCATCGTCATCCCGAGATCGGGAGGGTTCTGGAGCTCTCCCCGGCACCCTGCCGGGAGGGGAATTCATCACCGAAGGGGTCTACACCACCATGCCCTCCTCCGAAGTGATGCGTGAGTAGTTCATCCCTGGACCATGGGTCCATAGCAGTAGCTAGATGGTTGTCTCATCCACTTTATGCCTCATGTTTAGATCTCGTGAGCTGCCTCACATGGTCGAGATCAACTTTATGTAATGCTACATGTTGTGTTTGCTGGGATCCGATGAATGAGGAATGCTATGTCTTTTGATTATCAATCTATCATGTTATCTTCATGTATATGTTATTTATGATCTTGCATGCTCTCCGTTATTAGTAGATGCTCTGGCCAAGTAGATGCTAGTAACTCCAAGAGGGAGTATTTATGCTCGATAGTGGGTTCATGCCTCCTTTGCATATGTGCTCGAGTGACAGAAAAGTGACAGATGGAGGATGTGTTGTTTCCATCAGGGAGAAAATAACAATGCTTTTTCCATTAGGATGATTCTATTGTGTACATTACAAATTTTGCTTACTGCAATTATCTATTGCTTGCAACTTAATACCCAACGTTTATTCGGATGATATTCAGAGGGTGGATTATTAGTCATAGATGCAGTTGCATGATGGTGTATGTATCTTGTTGTAATGCTCGCATGCATCACATACTAATTTTTATGTCTTTCATATGCACTGCGGTGCAGCCTTCATTTTTGTCAATTGTCCAACTATAGTTTGTTCCCCACACATATTATTTATCTTTCACGGAGAGACACCACCGGTGAACTGTGGACCCCGGTCCATTTTTCTTATACTGATAATACACACACTGCTTCCACTGTTTTCACACTGCTACTACTATTTTCATACTGTTTTCCACACCATACGTTTAACCTCTTCGTTTTTAGCAAAACCGATGAGATTGACAACCTCACTAATTCATTGGGGCAAAGTGATTTGATTGTGTTGTCTAGGTTCCACGTTGATGTTGAACCGGTAGTGCGCTCTGACATCTCATCTGCATCAACCTTCTGAAGTTACTCCTTACTCCTACTGGTCGATTCAACCTTGGTTTCTTTTCTAAGGGAAAACTTGCCGCTGCACTCTTCAAAACCTTTCTCTTCGGGTTTACCAACTTCAGCCATCACCTAGCACTCACAAACTCCGGAGTAGCAGCTCTCTAGGACTACTCCTTTCAAGGATGTGACATACACTTGTGATCTCATAGAGGTAATATCCCAATGAATTTAACAAGATGCACACATGGAATTATGACACCCAAAGTTATTTATTTGAATACTTTCCCTCCAGTTCCCGCTAAGTGTCGGCTAGGATTGAGGGTTGGGCCGACGGGAGCCATCGTGGAGGCTGCGTGGGGTCAAGTATATCCTGGAAGTCAAGGTCGCATGATACACAACACTCGTATGCTTAGTAAACATGCCAAGGTGAACGTCGATGGCATCCACGATCCATTCAAGTCGTTCCATCTGTTGTTTCCCCCCAACGATGAAGTCAGCACTCTGTTAGATGCAAAAGTCACCTTCATCTTATGTCCCAAGGAAGATATCATTTTGGACCCCCCCCCCCCCCAACGCCAACCAATACGACGCACCAGTCAGAAGCATTAACCTCCAATTTTTTTTACAACCCTCCCAACATATCGGAAACACGGCTCGTGGCACCCGGATCTCATGACACAGAACCCAAACAAATACCACCAGGAGTATCGTAAAAATATTGGAACCACCCCTTGCACCACCAATAGTTGATGTACACCCGAAAGAAAATACAGCCGTGGCATCGATGAGGAAGTCATCGTTGCTGAAGATGGGGGAAGTCACTAGTACAAAACAAAGCATCCAAGACGGGAACTAAGCCAGTAGAGCAGGAAAAAAAATTCTAACCGCCTGTACTGCTATACCGCAGATGGTCAAAATTTCCTTTTTCATCTCTACTATTATATAAGTCGGGCAGTACTACTAACCGTCTCTAACAAACTGCAATGGGAGCCGGTTGGAATAAACGACCGTCTCTAAGATTACTTTAGACGGCTATTATTTACGGCCGTCTCCAGCGTTAATTTTTAGAGCCGGTTGATATAATGAACCGACACGTTGTTTCAATTCACAGTTATTTCTATGCTTTGGAAGTGGGAAAGCCGATTGATCCGCGCGATTATAATCATTTTTATATGTTGCGGCGCATTTTCTCACCGTGTTCATACTGCTATTCCGGTGATCAAACGTGTTTTACTTATGATCGACATTTATGGTCGTGCTTTCCTGTAGAGATTTTGAATGTCCAGTACAGGTCTATTGCATGAAGTTAAAATACTTGATTGGTCAACAAATTTGATCCGTTTTGAATTTTTTTTGGATAAACCTTATTATGTTGATCTTTTCTCCAAGGCGCAGCCCACCTTTCATTTTAGGTAGGAGACATCTTACGCTAAGTACAGATGTACACCAAGGAAAAATAAAAATTAAAAGCAAAGGCGAAAAAAGAGCCTAGCTGACAGAACTACAACTATAGCTAGGGCCAGGGCCTAGGACCGAGAGCCGAACAATGCCTCCAAGCGACCTATAATCCGAGCTATCATTCTTTCAACAATCAACAATCCTGTGTGCGGCGCTCAAAAACAAGTATTAACTAGGTATAGAGAATTCTAAAGCATCGGCTAACTAGAACAACGTTAACACAGGATTAACACTACTACATTTTCATCAGAACAAGAGGCGCACGCAGATATAGCTATATAGAAGCAACAACCCGGTGGTGGTACTATGATAGGTGCCTTGTTCATTCCTAAACACATGATTAAATTAATGCTACACTACGGGAGAAACGCAATAGGCCGACGGGGAAAAGGTCGTGGCCGTCGGCATATACAGGACATGCTAATCTAAAATGCAAAAAGAAAAAAAAAAGTTACTACATATTTTTTTCCTATGCCGACGGCAAGCCCTCGGCCTTTTTTTTTTTGAGTTATTCACCGTTTTGAGCATAATTTTTGCATACAATTCAGATTTTGACGTTCTTTAGCTCGTTTCGAAAAGGAGAAACATATCTATATCATCATGTATATTGTTCAAGATACTTTATTAAAAAAGAATCATGATTAAGAATTGATTTAACAATAAAGGGTCAACGATTTCGTCGAAAAGGGCTCCGGTGCAGGACCGTTTGTAGCTAGGGGTTGAGTATTAAGAAAATATTGGTGTATCTATGATGAAATAAGTAGTTGTGTAGCTATAAATGATTTTTGTTAAAAATCATGAGAAAACTACGATGCACCTGTAGTTCAAATTTAACCAGTTTCCAACTGAATCGGCAGAAACTTGTGTTTTTCAAAAAAGGTGGAAGGAAACCTTTTCATATGAAACAAATTGGTTATTTGTGCATATAAAATGGTCTAGTATTTTAAAAAAAATTGCACCTCCCAAGTTTTGCAACATATTTGTGGTAGGTCTTTCACAAAAAAAAACATTTTTTATACTCGAAAAATAGAAAATAGTTTTTTTATTCAATGAAAAGGAAAACTTCCTACGTCAAAACTGTCTGTGCTTCCAAGATGAATGTTTTTGTGGAATATAGCCACATTTAAACAAACTATGCCATGGATTTGACCATAGCACCCGTCATTTGGCCCGAAACACTGGAATGTTCGGAGGAGATAGCATATTTTTGTGAAGACATTTTTAACACAACTGTCGTATTCTAAGTTTATTAAATTTTGTGTATACTAGGACATATATAATGACACCACGCGAAGGTCTTGCATCATTTTGGTTTGTTTTGAATTTTTTAGAATTTTTCTAAACCGGTTTGAGGAAAAAGACAAGACAGCGGGCATGACCGTTCGTAGCTAGGGGTTCAATATTGAGAAACTCTTGGTGTATCTATGATAAAATAGGTATTTGTGTACGTAAAAATGATTTTTGCCAAAAATTATGAGCAAACTATGAGGTACCTATAGTTCAAATTTAACGTGTTTCCAGGTGAATCGGCAGAAACTTGTGTTTTTTAAAAGAGGTGAATTGAAACATTTTCATAGTAAACAAATTGTTTACTTGTGCATATAACATGGTCTATTATTTTTCAAATTGTAGCTCTCAATTTTTGCATATATTTGTGGTAGGTCCTTCACAAAAAAAAACAAATTTTTACACTCGGAAAATAGAAAATTAGTTTTTTATTCAATGAAAAGGAAAACTTCCTCCTTCAACATTGTCCGTGCTTCCAAGATACATGTTTGTGTGGAATATGGGCACATTTAAACAAACTATGCCATGAATTTGACCATAACACCCGTCATTTGGCATGACACGCTCGAATGTTCGGAGGAGATAGCATATTTTTGTGAACATATTTTTAACACAATTGTCGTATTCAAATTTTATTATTTTTTATGTATACTAGGACATATAGAATGACACCACGCGAAGGTCTTGCCTCATTTTGGGTTGATTTGAATTTTTTGGAATTTTCTAAAACGGTTTGAGGAAAAAGTGAAGACGACGGGCATGACCGTTCGTAGCTAGGGGTTGAATATTGAGAAACTCTTGGTGTATCTATGATGAAATAGGTATTTATGTAACTAAAAATGATTTTTGCCAAAAATCATGAGAAAACTATGAGGTACTTGTAGTTCAAATTTAACCAGTTTCCAACTGAATCGGCAGAAACTTGTGTTTTTCAGAAGAGGTGGATTGAAACGTTTTCATAGGAAACAAATTGTTTATTTGTGCATATAACATGGTCTAGTATTTTTAAATATTGTAGCTCTCAAGTTTTGCAACGTATTTGTGTTTGGTCCTTCACAAAGAAAATACCATTTTTTCACCCAAAAAATGGAAAATAGATATTTTTTACAATGAAAAGGACAAAAAGTGTTATAAGTGATGGAAAGTATTATATGGATGTCATATTTGAATTTCTCTCATTTCTCTAATCGATATAGACATATTATTTGTTAAATTTCAATTTACGGATTTATAGATATGAATTATTCAATATTAAATAGAAAAGGAAAAAAATGTTAATTACCAGTTAAATTCAAGATTATTTGAATTCAAGTTTATTATTTTTATTTAAATAATTGTTTGAATTCACAAAATAAAAGAGTGTGACATGATGGTCCAAGGGTTAACAAGATTCGTTGGATTATATCGTGAGCAACACATGCGTTGTTTCTAGGTAGCTCATAGGGAATAAACTACGAAGTTATGCGTGCTGAGGCTAGAGCAATCTCATGATGGATGACCGGTCGAAAAGTGTTAGTAGAAGCGAGTAATCTAATTAAAATTAAAAATGTTTAGAGATAAAGATAATGTGACTATAGTGTGATTAAGTGGTTAAGTGAAATAAAAAAATGCAGAAAAACATTCAAAAAAGATTGAAAAAAATGAATTTATTTTTAAATAATTTTTGCGTGTCTATACGCCGACGGAGCAAAAGGCCGACCGGACATATGCTGACGGGGGCCGTCGGGCTATGCATACGCCAACGGGGTTTAGGGTTTCCCCGACGGTAGTTGGGCCGTCGGCGTTTTTTGTCTTTCCTGTAGTGCTACACTCCCTCCGTCCACGTGTATACATAGGATTAAACTAATGCTACTCCCTTCATCCACTTTTACTACTCCCTCCGTCCCAAAGTAATTGTCTTAAAGTTGGACAAAAGTGGATGTATCTAACACTAAAATATGTCTAGATGCATCCACTTTTGTTCAACTTTGAGACAATAATATGGGACGGAGGGAGTACTTTTTCTTCCAAACTATAGACACCCAGCAGACAGTAGTAGCAAGCCTTGTACACTCCTAAACACACTCACGCTAAAGTTGAAGACACTCACGAGCTTAAGGGCGCGCATGCAGGACTACGGGAGCCACTCAGGGTGCATGGGCACGTACGCCATGACAACAATCAGGCAGAGCAGGAAGACGGTGGTGTGCTCCCTGCTGGTTCATCACGCCTTCCTTGAACGTGGCCATGGTTCGCTCGGCCTGCTCTTGCTGACTCAACTGGGTCTTGGCATATGGTAGCCATGTGCGTGATATGTATGTGTTGTGTGAGCGCAGTGATTGGGTGGAATTGAACAGTGCCAAAATTAGAACGACGTCTGACCGGGTCTATTGCACCACATAACATTTACGTGCTACACTAAAGTGATTGCCTCTTTCGTCATACGGGACATTAATCGCACGCTGCAACACAGACATGGTGCAGCAGCTACATACGGTGGTCTGCTAGGCCAGCCAGCGGCCACCATTAATCGCATCGAGTCCAGACGAATCTCTTCTTGCCCGTGATGTGTGACCGGGATTTACATTCCATCCACAAATGCGTGCATGCCTGCTGGTCTCGCGCCAAAAAAATTCACGTCTACTAATTAAACCGTGAGAGATTGAGTCAAATTCTCCACGTACCAAGGCGCGCACCAAGGAGTTGTCAGAGAGGGTGACAAAGTAAAAGCAAAGCAGAGAACCTGCCTGTGGTAGGATGGTTAGGAGGGTGGTTGTACCCCCAGCCCACCAGAGTTCAAATCCCAGATTTGACGCTGGTGTTTCTCATTTAAGGCGGAATATTCTTCAGTGGGAGGCGACGTTCCCGTCGACAGCGAGGCGCCCATGGTGACTTCGTAATTTCAAGACTCGATCCGCCGGCTCAGTCTCTCGGAGGTGCTCATAGGGGTAGGGTGTGCGTGCGTGCGTTTATAGGGGTGAGTGTGTGCGCGTGTTTGTGAGCGCTTGCGTTGTACTGTGTTTCGCAAAAAAAAAAAGTAAAAGCAAAGCATCTACTAACACAAGTAATTAAGGGGACATCAGCCACCTTGGTGAATAACTGACCGACACGTGGGTAGCCTATTCGTTAACAAAACCAACGAAACCATTGTGGCTTTTAATCTATTTCTTTAGAAAAGATGTTTGCTCTCTGGTTTCCATTTATAGAAACCTAGTGTTCCTTGCAAGACCGACCACGAAAACAAGAAAAAGATCGACCATGCATGCCCGTTGATCCAAACCATGCATGCATGCATGTCCGTCTCTTTCAAATATTCGAACCCTTCCGTTGTCTTTTTTTGAAACTTTAAACCACTATATTAGGCATACATACCGCTTCATTAAAAATCTCCCAGCCTCCGTAGGTACCCTGGTGAGGAAAAGAGTGCGTAAGAAACCTGCAGCCGGCCAATTAATAGATAGTTGCATCGTTTACAAGAGAGTTTATCAACCACCTCAGCGGGTCTGAAAGCCATCTAGCCGAAAACTTATTAGAAAAGCTAAATTTTACGATCTCATGAGCTGCCCCATTAGGCAGTCGAGGACACTGATTGAACTCGACCATACCAATAGATAAAGAAATATCCACGCACTCTGCAAAGATAGTCGCAGCAGAATCCCACCATTGTGTCTGTCCCGAACAAAAATTAATAACCTCTTGCGAGTCCGATTCTACCATCACTTTATGAAAACCAAGCTCATTTGCAAAAGCCAAACCCTCTTTCATAGCAAGAGCTTCCAAGGAAAAAACATCAGCTCCTCTTTCTTTAAGCCAAACCCTCCCGTTGTCTTTAATCATTCTCCTTTTCCTACGAAAAAAATTGTCCACGCTTTTAAATATTCCCACATCTCTTTTTCTTTATGCTTTATATACATCAAAAACCAATCAATCGTTGTCGATCTCTCCTGCGCTCCTGTACCCGGTGGCGGGACAACAGTGCCGCACGTACGGTACGCGCATCCTGCGTGGGCGCCGCTGCATCGTCAGCTCCATCAATCAGTCGCTTTTCTCTGGTCACGAGGGGAGATCAGCTTCACCAGTATAAACCCCAAGCGAGTGCGAGCTCCTTCCAAGTATCCGACCAGTACCCCAAGCACAGCGGAGCCGGTGAGAGCAGAGATCGCCACTTCGACCTAACAATGTCCATGTTCAAGCAGGTTGCGACGGAGCAGCTCAAGGTGCTCTTCTTCGCCTTCGTGCTGGGCAACGCCTTCCACGCCGTCCCGCTCCCGGCGGCGAGCCCGGACAACGCCTGTGGGAGCGACTTCTACCCCCGCCTTCTCACCACCCACTACTTCCTCGCCTTCTACATCTTCACATCCGCGATGCTCCTCCTCGCGGTGCGGATGGCGATCGACACCGCCGAGGCCCGCGCCATCGCCGCCGCCGGGCGCAGGGCCTTGGACGCCGACCACATGGGCCTCGCCTCCGTCGCCGCCGGGTGGAAGAGGCGCTCGCTTCGCGCTCTACTCTCCCTCGCGGTGCTACTCTCCGGCGGCGCCACCTTCGTCGCCATCATCGCCTTCGAGAACGGGTACTACTACCGTACCGGCTGCCACGCCCACGCCCCGTCCAGAATTGGCTGGCCCTTCTATATCCTCATGGTACTCCTTCTCGCAGTGCACCGCTTCTCCGGGTGGGTGGCCGAGAAACACAACTAGTCCATGCGTGCGTACGTGTTAGCTAGCCTGTTAGCAGTGTTAGGCGTGTGTTCTCCTACTTGTCCCAGTCTCTGTGCTATGTCTAGATATGTCTACTGTACGTGGTTTGCAGTGAAAAACAAGGGTTCGGTGTTCAATGTGTTCTGTTCTCTCAGTCCTTAACAATTTTCAGTGATGGTACTAGTTGTGTTTATCACTGTATTTTCTGTGATGGTAGTACTAGTTGTGTCTGTGGTTTGCAGCAAAATCCCTGTATTTTGAGTACTGCGTTTAAGAGGCCGGAGTCCACGATTTTGCCGGTGATGGTATAAAAAAAACCAGCGGTAGCTTGCAAGACTGCCGGCGAGTCGTCGTCGTTCGCAGGGATCGACCGACGGGAAGAGTCCGCAACGCGCTGGATCTCACCGCAAGCAGCAAGAAAATCTCCATTGTGGTACCTTATCACGACGTCAATCCCCATCCGCGATGAAGAAGAGAACAAAGTTGCATCCACGTTGACTACGAACGTGCCATCCGGTTGCGGAGACCACATAGGAGGAAGCCTGGTCTCACGTCTGAGGACAACCTTCGGTTTGAAAAGATGCAACCGTATCAACTCGATGTAAGCTTTAATTTGCTCTGCCAGGCTGTGTGGGTGTCTTTGGCGTTCACCATTACGAACAACATTCCTTTCCTCCCAAATATGCCACATCGACACAGCCACCGTGGTCAACTGCAGATCGCCCGCTCTATCCAGAATGTCAAACAACCATGACTTGCACCCTGTGAAGAACAGACGCTGAAGTCGAATTGGAAAAGCGGATTTCACCGCACGCCACACCTCTCTGGAAAATGGGCAGAACAGCAGTGTATGCTCCTCCTTCTCCTCCCTCATACAGAACACACAAGCATCCGAAGCGGGGATACGGCGCCTGATTGGCTGGTGTCCACTAGGCAAACATTCCTGGGCAAACCTCCCGAGAGTGATCTTCATTTTACCTAGAGCTTTCATGTTCCAAAGCTTCTTCCAAAGTTTACCATCGCTAGCGACAGCCAAAGATAGCCCTCGCCCCGACAAGCTCCTGTTGTTAATAAAAACCTCCGAGCGAGCCATGTTATACGCAGATCGCACAGTGTAAATGCCAAACCGTGCATGAGACCAAGACACAAAGTCGTCACCGCCAAGACGGCTTATTGGACTCGCAGGATTTGCGTTGCCAAGTCTTCATCGAAGACACTCCTGATGACCTCCTTGTTCCAGGTGCCAGTATCAGCCTCAATGAGGGAATCCACTGTCGCTGTATCGGGCAGAGGGATTAAGGTACGCACCCTGTCTGGAGGGACTCCCGGTATCCAACTATCCTTTAGAATTTTGGTGTTATTTCCATTCCCAATCCCCCACCGAATTCCCTGTTGTAGCAATTCTCTCCCGAAGAGAATACTCCGCCACGTGAATGAAGAAGAAGAAGGTCTAGGGGCATTCCAGAAGTCCTCCTCTGGATAATACCTACCCTTCAGCACACGGGCACATAATGTATCAGGTTCTGTCAGGAGACGCCAGCACTGTCTACCCAACATTGCCTTGTTAAACAGCACCAAGTCTCGGAATCCCATTCCACCCAATAATTTCGGTGTGGAAAGCCATTCCCAGGACCTCCAGTGCAACTTCTTGTGTCCATCCTCTACTCCCCACCAAAAATCTGCAATTGATCTGCGTATAGACGTACATGTAGCAACCGGAATTTGAAAGCAACTCATGATGTATGTGGGTATAGCTTGGATGACAGATTTCAGCAACGCCTCCTTTCCCGCCCTTGAAAGAGGTATGTCCGAGAGGGAGCTCAGACGTTGTCATGCCCGATCAGCGATGAATTGAAACGATCCAATCGGTGCCCTCCCTACCTCTGTTGGCATACCGAAGTAGGCCTCCTGGAGAGCCTCAGTTTGAACTCCTAGGCAATCCATAACTCTGTTCTTCACAGACTCATCACAACTCCTCCCAAAGAAGATTGTAGACTTGTCGAAGTTAATCTTCTGCCCTATACCATCACAGAAAAGTTTAAGAGTAGACCGTAGTGCTGCAACACTGCGCTGGTCGCTCTGGGCAAAGAAAATGCTATCGTCCGCAAATAGCAAGTGAGAAATGGCCGGGCCAGATCGACCATTACGAATCCCTTGCAATTCGCCATTCCTCTCCTTCCGATGTAGGAGACACGAGAGGCCTTCAGTGTACAAGAGGAAGAGATATGGGCTTATAGGATCACCCTGCCTAATGCCACGGGAGGGGATCACCGGTTCTGTGAGCTCTCCATTCACCTTCACGGCATAACGAACCATAGTGACACACCTCATAACTGAATCTATCCATTGTACTGCAAAATCCAACTTGATTAGACATCCATCACTAGTGGAAAACGGGGCTTTTACCCACCCGCGACCACCCCTTTCGCCCCGGATCGGCCACCACCCGGTGCAAAAGACTGCAGAGGTGGGGCCGGGGCACGTGGTGTTGGGGTTATTTGCCCCGGTTGGTGGCTCCAACCGGGGCTAAAGACCCTCGGAAAGCAGGGCACGTGCAGGCGCGTGCACTACAAGAAATATGTTGATACGTGACCCTCAATTTTTGTCACTAGAAGGTCACGTAGGTTGATTCATGACCCCTTTTTGACCAAAAATGGAAAGTCACATACCGAGCGTCTTATTTCATCGTCAATGACTAATTGGATGGAATTGTCATAGACTCTATGACCCAATCAGAGGGGTCATAACCCTATGACCAACTGATTTGGTCATGTGATATCCTGCCATAGCCACGTCACATCCTACGTGGCCAATCCTACGTGGCAAATATTATGACCAAATGACTAGGTCATTGAAGAGATTCAGCCCAGTCCATACTGCTCCACCAAATGGGCCAGCCCAATGTTTTAGCCCAATAATTTTTTTCCCTTTAATTTGTTGTCAGGTTAAAAGGCTCATGTGAAATTTCGTATGGGCCTAGGCCTTTTCCATCCATTTCGAATCTGGGCCTTGGCCTATTTATGGTCCAATGTATTTCCTGGCTGTTGACTACTTTTGGTCCATTAAAATTGATTTTTTTTTATAATTGAATACAGCCCACTAGTAGTTGGGCTGATGCCATGGGCTATTTACTGTTAAGCCCAATTGCAGATAGATAGGTCAAATTCAAATCCATACATACAAATTTGAATTCCAGTAAATTTGAACTACAACTCATTCCAGAATGCAAATCCTCACAGAACTCATATTCAAGGCATATCATTCTCACAGAATTCATACATTCAAGGTTCACAACATTCTCACAGAATTCATACATTCAAGGTTCATTCAAATCATCTAGAGCCATAACTCATTGAAGGCAAAACTGATACCACCAGGTACCAACGAAAAAAAGTAAAACAGAAAACAGAATAGAAACTCTAGTATCTTCTATCTTGAACTCCACTTCTACTTCCAAAAAACTCTAGTATCTTCTATCTTGAACTCCACTTCTATCTTCCACTTCCTGTTATCTGACCTGAAAAAAGGAACAGAACAGAAACTTCAGAAAACATAGAGCTTCAGAACAGAAAGTGCATTGAGCAATACAGAAAAGAACTGAAACTGGAATCATTTCAGCTATAGCTTCACAGCCAAACATAGAGCTTCACAGTTTAAAATCAGAACATGCATGATGCTCACAGGAGAAAGAACCCAGCAAACACACAGGGGAACTTACCATCAGAGAGCCTTGCTTCCAAACAACGCCATCAGGTGAGCTAGTTGCGCATGAGTTTTGTCCGTCTTTTGTTGTAGCAGAAGATGATCCTTGTCACGTACAGCTTGTGCAACTTCTGCTTCTTCGGTCCTCTTCTTCATTTCAGCTAGCTCTGCCCGCATTGCTTCATTTTGGATTTGCTCCCTCTCCAGCTTCTCCTCTAGCTCAATGACATGCGCAGCCACAGCAGGATCTGATTTACTGAACTTCCTGGATGAGCTTGATTGAAGACCAGCATTCTTGAGGAATGTGCTTGAAGGGCATTTCTTGGTAAGCACATCAGCAACAACATCGACATCAGACTTTTGTTGGCCTTCTTGTGCTGAATCATCCAACATATTCTCCATGTCCTTCTGCAATTACAGATGCACAACATACATACACATATTAAAATTCTGTTATAGCAAATTGGAGCTACCTTAGCAGGCAACACATCTGAAAATATCATATAACAGGCAACACATCTGAAAATATCATATAACGGGCAACATATATACTACCATGTAACAAGCTAGAGAGAATTGCTGGGCACCAACCAAGATCACAAGCAGGTCATGTAGAAGCATAGTGCAGAACTGTATTAACTATACTTGCTAAAAAATCCATCTAAACCTATCTGTTTTGAACACATGTAACAGATCATCTAACATCAAGTATGCCTTGAACAATTCCTGGGAGAGAAAATACATAAGTTTTCATGGGGCACAAGTAACTTACTATAGCTGCCTGCACTTCCTGGGGAAAACCCTCTTTCTTGCTGTTATGTGTAGCCTTAAACAGGTCTACCGCAGTCAAGGTTTCGCCCTTGCGATCCTCCTTCTGAAACATTTTCCATCAAGACAGCATGCAGACTATAAGCTTTCAAGGCAAAATATTCTTAGGCCAATTGAAAAACATGAGTTTTCTTACAGTTTGATATATGTGGGCAGCGTAGCATCGAGAACCTGTCCTTTGCTGAAACTTGACTTTACTTCTGTTTTTCTTGGCACTTTCACAGGTTTGCTACAATAGAATAAATGAGCAAAGTACAATCAAGAACAGCAGCAGATACATCACAACAAGCATTAACAAAACTCATAGCGCGTGAACATACATACCTTGTGTTTCGGGGTAGACCACAGTTCTACCAGCTTTTGCCATTCATTGTCTGACAAGCCTTCCACCGGGGACTTGGCGCTAACTTCATTAGCTGCCACGTCGTTGAAGAAATCCTTCTTGATCAAGTGGCGTCTATTCTTTGATACTTTCTTCAAGATGTCTTTGCAAGTCTTCTCAAGATTCTCTTCAGTAGCGTCAATGTGAAAATTGGCCTACCAAAATAGGAAACAAGGCAATGGGACAGTCAGATAATCATATTGCCAGGGGTATCCATAGCAAGAACATGAGATTCAGGTTCAAAGCAGTTAGCTTACAGAAACTTTCCCAATGAAGTTCTTGACAATGTTGGGGTCCTTCTTGTACTCCTTAAAGTGAGGCAGCACCGGCAGAATAGATCTTGCAATATAGCCACACTCTGATGCAAGCAATGCAGCCTGCATCGGCTTCTCTGGACGGTTCATCCCTTGAGCAATTTGGATGGTGACCTTCTCACCCAATCCCTTGGTTAACCGCTCTAGCCCTGTTCCCCTTCTCTTGTGTTTAACCAAAGCAGTTTCATCTGAAAATGTAAATATAGCAGAATGTCATATATACATGCATGCCATCGGTTAACAGAATACACTAGTAAGGTGGCATGTTCTACAGATGGATACATCAAACCAAATGTAGGAATGGCATAGGAGTGACTTGCCTCCACCAGAAGTATGTTGATTCTGTTCAGTGACTTGCATAGCCCTTTCTCCATCCATGTTCCCTGAGCTTCCTTCATCCACATGCAGCGGGCCTTGTACATTGTTGCATAGCAAGCTTCCACCATCATTGTGAATTGTCCTTTCTCCATCCATGTTCCTTGTGTTTCCTTCATCCACATCTTCATCCACATGCAGGTGTGGTGTGGTTTCTTCCATGCTGGTTGGAGCCAACACCTTCTTCTGCCTTTTGAAGAGACAGTTGTCATCTTGATCTGGTCGGATATCAGCTAGCATTCTTTTAGTTCCTTCTAGATCTGGAGCCACCACCCTTCCAGGATCCATTGCAAAAGATTGAGTTGAATCAAGTGTGCGTATCCGTGTGCTTGTCCTTCTGCTGCTTATCTTCTTAACAACACACTTCTTCCTTCTAGAAACCTTGGGTCCCTCGTAGAAACAACAAAGACAATGGCATTAGATAATGAGTAAGAAAAGTCTTTGCACAGATTAAACAAAGAGCACACAAATTAAGCCCCCCTTCCCACCACCACACCCACCTTAACTTGCTTCTTCACTACGGTATCATCACTTTCATCTTGACCAATCACTCCATCGTCCTCAGGACTGTACTCTGAGCTTGAGTCTTGAGTTATGGCAGATGTTGAATCATTGGTTGTAATTGCACTAGCTTCAGTAACAGCATTGTTTGAATTCCTAATCATGGATACTAGTGCACCGATGCCAAGGGACTGGAATATACGATTGTTCCTCAACATTTGCTGAACCCTAATCTTCTCGTATTCCGTGGCAGGTGCTTCTTTTTGAAAGATAAAATTAAGTAACCATGAGTTTGATTTGGTTGAATTGCATTGAGAAGCAAGACAACGAAAACAAGTAAGTTGAATCTTTGAAACATGGTATTGAGTACAATTAATTCATTAGGAACTAATAAACAACCCCATTCTAGGCAATTTATCTATCCTATCATGTTTTATTTATCCTTATTCCTGGTACCTTAACAAGCACAAGAAAAAATATGACCATAGCTAGAACATGACATAATAGCATGCAATACAATGAAAAAATATAACCATATATTACAAGAACAACATGTAATAAGCTAGAGATACATGGAAGCAAACATAGACAAGGTAGCAGGAAAAGCATAAGGAACAAGGTTACTTACCGGCCAGCAGGTTCTTCTTTGACATCTTTGCCATTGATGATCTCAACCTGGGGTTTTGATCTGGTTAGTAAAAAATTATAATGAAAAGAATTTGTTCACACGAAAATTTGATGTAACAGGAAATTAACTTCCTTCTTAGGAAATATAGCATTCTTTCTTAGCAAATATGATTTCATATCAGAGTTATTGTAGAACTAAACAACAGTAGCATCAATGAGCCCTAAACTAAACAACTGTAGCATCAATGAGCCCTAAAATAAACAACAGTAGCATCAATGAGCCCTAAACTAAACAATAGTAGCATCAATAAGCCCTAAACTAAACAACAGTAGCATCAATAAGATGGATCAAATCATGCAGGTGGGGATCAAATCATGCAGGTGGGGATCAAATCATGCTATGGAGAAGAACCCTAAACCTAGAACAAGGAGCTAGCTAAGGGAGATGGACGGGACAACTCACCGTCGACGAGGTTTAGATCGATGGTGTCGCGGTCGTCGTCGTCGTTCCCGTCGCGCCTCCTGTCCCGCCTCCTGCCGCCGTCGTCGAGATAGTGGTGATGTGCGGTGGTGCGGTGCGGTGGGGAGAGGGTAGAGGGGATAGTGGTGCAGTGCGGTGGCGCGGTGAGGTGGGGAGAGGTGGGGTGAGGTGTGCCTCCTCCGTCGCCGTCGGGAGAGAGGTAGGGTGTGCGGCGGTGTGGTGCGGTGCGGTGCGGTGGGGAGAGGGGGAGAGGTGGTGCGGTGAGGTGCGATGGTGCGGTGGTGCCTCCTCCGTCGCCGTCGGGAGAGAGGTGGTGCGGTGGTGCGGCGTGCGGATAGCGGATTGGATCTGAGCGGTGGAGAGGGGAATGAATTGGTCGGGGGCGGGGTAGGACAACGGGAATTAATTGGTCGGGGGCGGGGATCCCGAAATATTTTGGTCGGAGGCGGGACAGGAGGCGGGACAGCGGGAATTACGATTTGGAACCTAATTTTTGAGTTGTCTTTCTATTTTTGGCCTCACATGTGAAACTTTAGAATAATAATTGGGTATTGATTAATTCAAACCAACTATTTCGGTTGCTATGTCACATAACATGAATAACTTTTCCATTTGTTTTGTATTTTTACGAATTTCTATCACTTGTTTCTAGACTGGTTCGAAATCGCCGCGGTCACCGTCCGCGTCTCGAGGTTGAATCATGCTTCGTACACTCTGTTTACACAAAGAACCTTTCCGGAGTGTCGAAACTGGCTATTTTTGTGAAGCACATACACAAAATATGTTTCAAAAATGTACAAACTAAAATTCTAAATATATCATGTCATGTTTGATCTACAAATAACAATTACTACCTCTGAATAGCTCAAAATACACCTCATTTGAAAAAGACAAATTTCTGCCGATTCAGCTGAAACCGGGCCAAATTTGAACTACAGGTGACTTGTAGTTTTCTCTTTATTTTTTGAAAAAATCATTTCTAGGTAGCCAAGTACCTATTTCAACATAGATATACCAAGAGTTCATCAAGATTCAACACCTAGGTACGAACGGTTATGTCCCTCGTTTTGACGGTTTTCCGAAACCGGCTTTGAAAATTCCAGAAAATTCAAAAAAATCGAAACGATGCAAGATCTTCGCGTGGTGTTGTTATATATGCCCTAGTATCCACCAAAAATAATAAACTTGGAATACGACAATTTGGTGGAAAATGTGTTCACAGAAATGAGCTATCTCGTACGAAGATTCATGGCTTTCGGGTGAAATGACGGATGTTTTGGCCACATCCATGGCATAGTTTGTTTAAATGTGCCCATATTCCACACAAAGGTGCATATTGGAACAACTAACAATGTTCACGAAGAAAGTTTTATTTTTCGTTGAATAAAAATACCATTTTCCCTTTCCGGAGTGTCGAAACTGGCTATTTTTGTGAAGCACATACACAAAATATGTTTCAAAAATGTACAAACTAAAATTGTAAATATATAATTTCATGTTTGATATACAAATAACAAACTTACTACCTCTGAATAGCTCAAAATACACCTCATTTGAAAAAGACAAATTTCTGCCGATTCAGCTGAAACCGGGCCAAATTTGAACTACAGGTGACTTGTAGTTTTCTCTTTATTTTTTGAAAAAATCATTTCTAGGTAGCCAAGTACCTATTTCAACATAGATATACCAAGAGTTCATCAAGATTCAACACCTAGGTACGAACGGTCATGTCCCTCGTTTTGACGGTTTTCCGAAACCGGCTTTGAAAATTCCAGAAAATTCAAAAAAAATCGAAACGATGCAAGATCTTCGCGTGGTGTTGTTATATATGCCCTAGTATCCACCAAAAATAATAAACTTGTAATACGACAATTTGGTGGAAAATGTGTTCACAGAAATGAGCTATCTCGTACGAAGATTCATGGCTTTCGGGTGAAATGACGGATGTTTTGGCCACATCCATGGCATAGTTTGTTTAAATGTGCCCATATTACACACAAAGATGCATATTGGAACAACTAACAATGTTCACGAAGAAAGTTTTATTTTTCGTTGAATAAAAATACCATTTTCCCTTTCCGGAGTGTCGAAACTGGCTATTTTTGTGAAGCACATACACAAAATATGTTTCAAAAATGTACAAACTAAAATTCTAAATATATCATGTCATGTTTGATCTACAAATAACAAACTTACTACCTCTAAATAGCTCAAAATACACCTCATTTGAAAAAGACAAATTTCTGCCGATTCAGCTGAAACCGGGCCAAATTTGAACTACAGGTGACTTGTAGTTTTCTCTTTATTTTTTGAAAAAATCATTTCTAGGTAGCCAAGTACCAATTTCAACATAGATATACCAAGAGTTCATCAAGATTCAACACCTAGGTACGAACGGTCATGTCCCTCGTTTTGACGGTTTTCCGAAACCGGCTTTGAAAATTCCAGAAAATTCAAAAAAAATCGAAACGATGCAAGATCTTCGCTTGGTATTGTTATATATGCCCTAGTATACACCAAAAATAATAAACTTGGAATACGACAATTTGGTGGAAAATGTGTTCACAGAAATGAGCTATCTCGTACGAAGATTCATGGCTTTCGGGGTGAAATGACGGATGTTTTGGCCACATCCATGGAATAGTTTGTTTAAATGTGCCCATATTCCACACAAAGGTGCATATTGGAACAACTAACAATGTTCACGAAGAAAGTTTTATTTTTCGTTGAATAAAAATACCATTTTCCCTTTCCGGAGTGTCGAAACTGGCTATTTTTGTGAAGCACATACACAAAATATGTTTCAAAAATGTACAAACTAAAATTGTAAATATATAATTTCATGTTTGATATACAAATAACAAACTTACTACCTCTGAATAGCTCAAAATACACCTCATTTGAAAAAGACAAATTTCTGCCGATTCAGCTGAAACCGGGCCAAATTTGAACTACAGGTGACTTGTAGTTTTCTCTTTATTTTTTGAAAAAATCATTTCTAGGTATCCAAGTACCTATTTCAACATAGATATACCAAGAGTTCATCAAGATTCAACACCTAGGTACGAACGGTCATGTCCCTCGTTTTGACGGTTTTCCGAAACCGGCTTTGAAAATTCCAGAAAATTCAAAAAAAAATCGAAACGATGCAAGATCTTCGCGTGGTGTTGTTATATATGCCCTAGTATCCACCAAAAATAATAAACTTGTAATAAGACAATTTGGTGGAAAATGTGTTCACAGAAATGAGCTATCTCGTACGAAGATTCATGGCTTTCGGGTGAAATGACGGATGTTTTGGCCACATCCATGGCATAGTTTGTTTAAATGTGCCCATATTCCACACAAAGATGCATATTGGAACAACTAACAATGTTCACGAAGAAAGTTTTATTTTTCGTTGAATAAAAATACCATTTTCCCTTTCCGGAGTGTCGAAACTGGCTATTTTTGTGAAGCACATACACAAAATATGTTTCAAAAATGTACAAACTAAAATTCTAAATATATCATGTCATGTTTGATCTACAAATAACAAACTTACTACCTCTAAATAGCTCAAAATACACCTCATTTGAAAAAGACAAATTTCTGCCGATTCAGCTGAAACTGGGCCAAATTTGAACTACAGGTGACTTGTAGTTTTCTCTTTATTTTTTGAAAAAATCATTTCTAGGTAGCCAAGTACCTATTTCAACATAGATATACCAAGAGTTCATCAAGATTCAACACCTAGGTACGAACGGTCATGTCCCTCGTTTTGACGGTTTTCCGAAACCGGCTTTGAAAATTCCAGAAAATTCAAAAAAATCGAAACGATGCAAGATCTTCGCGTGGTGTTGTTATATATGGTCTCGGGAGCTGCTTCACAGAAAACAGCCGTTTTGAGCGCTTAGATAATGGTT
The DNA here is from genome assembly GCA_028641055.1 of Alopecurus myosuroides. NCBI lineage: Eukaryota > Viridiplantae > Streptophyta > Magnoliopsida > Poales > Poaceae > Alopecurus > Alopecurus myosuroides. The sequence goes on along the minus strand of JAPCYS010000444.1, from coordinate 60,703 downwards.
GTTTTTTGAAAATTTAATTTATTCAAATTCAAATGTGATTAAGCAAAATTCCTCCACAGCACCATTCCAACACCACTCAAATCCACCACCAGGAAAGTTGTGGTGCTTACATGTGGGCCCCTGTCCGTGGGACCCACGCGTCAGTGAGGCCACGTACGGTAGAGAGGAGTCCACCTCCTCGAGTCCACCTCCTATTCAGTTCCCCCACCCACCTCGCCACTTCGCCTCGCCACTTCGCCTCCCCACTCCCCCTCGTCAGTTCCGAGAACACGCGCCGATTCCGTCGTCCGCGCCGGCCACCGCCCGCGCCGGCCACCGATTCCGTCGCCCGCGCCGGAGGAAACCCCCTACTCAAGGTGAGATCTGATGTCCCTCCTCGTGTCCCTCCTCCACCGCCGTTTCTGCTAGATTTAGCTAGGGCAATATCGCCTCCCTTTCCTCGTGAGACCATCGCCGCCGTTTCCTGGAGTCCCACATTCGCTTGTGGATTTGCTCGTTTCCCTATCCACCGTCGTTTCTCTTTTTTTTTCGAGTAATCCCCCAACTGCAAAGTATAATCTTGGCAAGGTGACCGCCGCCAAGGCAGCCAAGGCCAAGCTCGAGGAGAGGTTCAAGACCGGCAAGAACAGGTCGTTCTTCACCAAGCTCCGCTTCTAGACCAAGCAGGGCAGAGCAGCCTCTGCGAGTACTTGCGGGTTTTGTTATCGAGCGGGTTTTGCCTCTTCTTCGTATCAGTCACCTGCGCTAAGATATTCTCCTGTTTTGTTATTGAGCGTGAAGAAGACTCTGTGTCCTAGCTACTGTGGATCTTATGATGAAATATGACGTTTCATGTGTTAAACCATGTCAAGAATAGATCTGGTTGGAATTTTAAGTTCATGATTAGGTTCTTGGATAATCATTTGCCATTTGTTAATTAACATTTTTCAGTAACTGGAAATGATATCACCTTAGCTTCCTCATAATGGTAAATCAACTGCATTTTAAAACTGATACTGGTCTACAAGTTCCCAATCTGGATTAAGATGTCTCTGTGTGTTGGTTATTGACTGATGCATCAGTTGTTTCGATGAACTGGTCATTTCCATTAGTAGCTGTTAGATATAATAAGCTATTAGTTGAAATACATGTAAAGTAGTATCTAAATTATTGTTGTCTTTTTTTATTAGGCCACAATGGATGTGAAACAGGAGGAAGTTGTCGCAATTGCCGTTGACGCAATTGCCATTAGTGACGATGAAGTGTGCACTAGGGCCAAGACCATCAGAGGTATGGCTTGTACTCGTGCTTCTGATTTGTTTTAGTGCTGATTCAGTTTTGTATTTACATTTCTTAATCCTTGTATGTAGGCCCATGTAATAAGGGCCATGACACCTATGCACCACATTGTGAGTTTGGCAACAAAGTTGCAATGGACCACCGACATGTGGCATTGCTCAAGGAGTTCTGTGCCAACAACAAACCACACAAGCCATTGTACATCTGCACTTTGCAGAAGTCACACACCATCAACATCAAAGGAAAAATGGTAGATTGACCTGTACCACACTTTCTTCATCTCTGTTGGTATATTTTTGCACAGAGACTAATTTCTTACATTATCCTTGCAGTATTTCACCAAGAAATATACCAAGGATCACCTCAGCAAGCACCTCAGACAACAACATGCATCAACTACAAGATCCATCTTGGTCATTTCTTAACAGCAGCAACAACACGCTACAAATTCAATACAAATTCAGTTTCAGCAACACGCCACAAATTCAACTACAAGATCCAACAGACAGCTACAAGTTTCAGCAACAAGCATCAAATACAAGATCCAACAGACAGCTACAAGTTTCAGCTACAGGAAGCAACATACAGCAACAGGCATCCATCTTGTGCAACAGGCATCCATCTTGATCAAGCAACATGCATCTTGGAGACATCAAGCAACACCAAGATGCATCAGGCTGCAATACAATTCAAAAAAGGTTAGTACTATCTAACATTAATGAAATTCCAGTAGGTTAGTACTATCTAAATTACAGAAGCATAGTTATAATTTTTACCTTCATTACCATATGCTACTCATCGTCATCGATGCCAAAACCAGGAATTCTATGCCCAGTCCTATTTTCCCCATCATCACTAGCATACTGCAACATAGTATCATCTCCTTCATCCTCGCTTTCATGTTCATTGACAACAACCTTTCTTTTTTTCTTAATGCCTTCTACAACTGAAGCATCTACAAGAACAGGTTCTTGCCGGTCCATTTGCACTCTGGTTTGGACATTGGCTTCACGTGTCTGCACCGGAACTTCTGGACAATTATCATCCTGATATGTTAGGCCACCACCACCTGGACCCTTTTCCACTTCAGTTTCCTTAATACTCCACAAGTGTCTATGCTGGAACTTTTGCACAACTTGCCAACTTCCCTGCAAATACGTGTCTGGCACATAGAAAACCTTTGTTGCTTGAGTTGTCAGAATAAAATGATCATTCTTAAACCAAAACCTTGCAGTGTTGATGCTTCTAAAGTGTCCATCATCTCTCAATCCGGCGTTCCTCTTGACACCAAGATCGAACCAGTCACACCGAAATAAGACAACTGAACGGTCCATGCCTCCGCTGGAGTTGTACTTCAAATGAATGATGCTTCTGAGCTGACCATAGAAGTCAAAAGGCTCACCATCGCGATCTCCCTCGGTGACTATTCCACTATTCTGTGTCTTTCTGTTTTTCTCGCGGTCAAGAGTGTGGTACCGGACACCGTCAACGATTCATGCTGAATACACTCTTACTTTACTTTATCCGGCTCGCATGCCAAAGCAAATAGATCATCACTGACCTTCTTATCATCATGCATCTTGCCAATCTGCACAAAATAAATCAGGGTGAATAACACACAAAAAGAAGATCGTGTCATAATGGATTCCATGGCTAAATATCTCACATTATTCTTAAACCATTTAGCAAATCCCTTGGCAAGCCTTTTATCAACAGGGATGCGGCTTTCTTCCTTATTCAACTCTTCCTTGAAAATCCTGCAAACCCAAGGAAAGAGTAGTGAGTTAAAACATCTGGTGGGTGATAAAAGTTGGGTTCCTTCCAACCCAAGGAGAAAATATAACGAGTGCTCAAAATATAACTTACTCTATATATGGTTGCACCTCAGCGCAACTGCTGAGCACAAACCACACCATCTTGTCATATTCATCATCAACCTCCAAGTACTTTGACCCTCCAATAAATTTCACACCATGATTGAAAACTGACACATCACCAATGTGCGAATCATCCCTCTCACTATTTCTGCTTGGGCGATTCCATCTCGTTTCCACATCATCAAAGTACCTTGAACAAAATGTCAAGCACTCATCGACGACATAGGCTTCAGCAATCGAACCTTCAGGCCTCGCCGTGTTTCGCACAGAACGCTTACAAGTAAGCAGCCTTCTTTCGACTGGGAACATCCAACCATATTGCACAGGGCCTCTAAGCATTGCTTCTTTTGGTAAATGCACGGTCAAATGGACCATCACGGTGAAGAAGGCTGGAGGGAAGATCTTCTCAAGCTTGCAAAGAATTATTGGGATTTCCTTTTCAAGTCTTTTCAGCACATATAGCTTTACTGTTTTGCAGCACAATTCTCTGAAGAAATTTCCCAGCTCAGCAACTGCTTCATATATATCATGATGCATGATTCCTCGGAGGGCGGCTGGCAAAATCCTTTGGAGAAGGATGTGACAATCATGAGTTTTCAGCCCATGGAGCTTGCATCCATCGGGGGAAACACACTTTGCTAGGTTAGCAGCATAACCATCGGGAAATCTCACGGCTATGATGAACTCACAGAATGCACGTTTTTCTTCTTTACTCATTGTATACCATGCTGGTGGCATTTCAAATGAATCTTTGCCTTTAGGCCTTAGATGCAACTCTTCCCTTATGCCCATGTCTTCAAGATCAATCCTGGAGTTCAAAGTGTCCTTTGTCTTTCCTTCAATGTTGAGGAATGTGCCAAGCAGATTATCACATATATTTTTCTCGATGTGCATTACATCGAGATTATTCCTCAATTTGAGATCAGGCCAGTATTCCAAGTCCCACAAATAGGACCTTCGGTCCCAACATTGACCTTCCTCATGCTTTCTTTTCTTCACAAGCTTTCCCGGTCTGACATCTTTGACCTTTTCAAGTTGCTGCTTCAGCTCTTCTTTACTGAATTCTGCCGGCTGGTCACGGGTTTCAGTCTTACCATTAAACTCTGTACTTTTTCGCCAACCTTGGTTTCGAGGAAGAAAACGGCGATGCCCAATGAAGCAAATCTTGTTCCTTATCCTCACTGAGCAAGGGTTTTTGTCACAACGCACACATGCCTGATAACCCGCTGTGATCCTTCCCGACAAAGTGTGCAGTGCTGGAAAATCATGGATGCACCATATGACTGCAGCACGCAGAGTGAACTTCTTGTCAGGAGTCAAGGCATCGTAAGTATTAGGTACACCATTCCAAAGATCGAGCAATTCTTCTACGAGAGGCTCCATAAAGACATCGAAATCCTTTCCTGGAGACTCTGGACCCGGTATAAGCAACGCCATCATAAAGTTGGACTGATCCATGCATGCCCATGGGGGCATGTTGTAGGGCACCACAAAAACTGGCCACATGCTATATGACGTGCTCTGGTTTCCGAACGGATTAAAGCCATCTGTGGCAAGGCCGAGTCTTATGTTCCTTGGGTCTTCTGCAAACTTTGGATATTTCTCGTCAAAATCTTTCCATGCTTCTCCGTCCGCTGGATGGCTCAACTCATCTTCCACAGGCTGCCGCTTGAGCTTTTGCCATTGTACATCATCTGATGATTTCTCCGAGAGAAACATCCGCTTCAGCCTTGCTTTCAAAGGAAAGTGCCTCAAAACCTTCTGCGGTATCGATCTTTTCCCATCGGCATCTTTCCACCTTGGGGCATTGCATTTGGGGCAGCTGTCACACAGGGCATAATCCTTCCGAAACAAGACACAATTATTTGGGCAGACATGTATTGAAACATAACCTAGACCCAACTTGCGGATTATGCTCAAGGCTTCATCATAATTCTTGGGAACACCACTATTAGGGAATTGCAAGGTAAAAAGATTCAGTATTGCGTTGAATGCAGCATTGCTAATCCGGTAGTAAGACTTGACGTGGAGTAACTTCACGGTGAAGGTAAATCTTGAAAATTTCCCCCTGCAACAGCTACACGCTTAGCCTCCTCTAATACCTCGGCAAATAGTGACTTCTGTCCATCAACATGGTCTTCAGAATTGTACAGATCCCTCAATAGGTCAGGAATCCTATCATCTTCATATCCATCCTCTTTGTCCAAACCATCATCATCTTCCAAAACATTTTCCATAAACTCAAAGTCATCATCACCACCATGGTGTGGCTCTTCAACATCTTCACCATGTTGAGGTTCTTGAAGAAAAGTTTCTCCATGGTGGACCCACCTATCATATGTGCTGGCCATCCCATTAAGAAGCAGATGATCTTCCACTATACCTTGGGTCTGTTCTTTACGGTTCAAGCATCGACAACATGGACAAAGAATGGCAGCATCGTTGGCAAATCTTGCGCGGGAAAATTGCATGAAATCTTCCACTCCCTTGATATGTTCAGTGGAAAGCTTTCTAACCCCTTTTATAATCCAACTTCTGTCCATCTGCCAAAGACCACAAAACTAATAAGTTACTTTATTCTACCAAATTATAATGCATCACTACAAAATATAGCAGTAACAGAAGCATGCAAATCTGTTGCTTTATTCTTCAGTTAACACATCAATAACATTTTTTTGATTCATTATTCAGTTATGTAACTTAAATCAATTACTCAAGAACAAAAAACCTAGCTATGCCATAAATCTCTAATTACTTAATTACACTAAATTACTTTCATCTGTGCTTCTTGTTACATTTAAATTTCCTAATATTCAAGCAGTGTAGCAGGTGCAGGTGGGGGCTCTAGCTAGACCAGAGAGATCAAGAGAGAAAGAGCAGAGGATCAAGACCAGAGAGGAGAGGGTGCATACCCTGCTGTTCTTCGAGCATGAGCAGAACCAGAGAGGAGGCCACCAGAGGGCACAGCACAGAGAGATGCACCAGGGCAGCTCCTTCCCTTGGCTCTGCCTTTGCCGGCCGCCTCCGCCCCCGCCTGTAAGCACCGAGGCGCTCCGGCGTCGCTGACGGTAGCCTCCCCCGCCTCCGCCCCCGCCTGTAAGCACCGAGGCGCTCCGGCGTCGCCGCCGGTAGCCTCCCCCGCCTCCGCCGCCGGTAGCCTCCCCCACCGGTTGCCTCGCACGCCGCTGGTAGCCTCCCCCGCCGCCGGTGGCCTCGCACGCCTCCGAACAGACAAGTTCGTCTCGATCTAAGATTCAGACAAGTTTCCTTGATCTAAGATTCAGACAACTTAACTCGCTCGTTAGCTCGATCTAGAATTCAGATAAGATGAGAATAAAAGGATGCGTCTCTGGATATATAACAGAACAGCGACTACATCTCAATGGCAACGTACATGCGAAGCAAGCAGCGCGGTCGGGGTTCGAGTCCCCGCGAGCGCTTATTTTTGCTGACTTAAAACTGAGTGTGGGCTGGGCTGGGCTTGGCTGGAAGCTGGGCTGTGCTGGGCGCTGGTGTGCCACACTTGTAATAGCAGTACAGCCAAGTGAGAAAAAAAACATGAGACCATGGCCCACTTGTCATACCAATCACAAAATCGGTACAACCACGTGTCAGTGGCCCCCACAAGTCAGTGCGTCCCACCTGGTGAGGTGGCTGCCAAGTAATACAAATCATCACAGCCAACAAACGCATGAACAATTAATTTGGTCTTAGTTAAGAAAAAAAAGGGTCATACACCAGGTATCATGTCCTATGACCATCTTGTTAAATAAAATCATGACTTTTTTGGCAAAAAAGTCATGTGTTTAGTCCCTCCCAAACATGTCATGACCAACAGATTAAAAATGGTCATGGATCTGTGACTAATTCATCCATGGTCTTTAAAAAAGGGTCATGTATCAACATATTTCTTGTAGTGGTGGTGTGGGGGGGCCTTTTGCCCCCGGTTGGAGCCACCAACCGGGGAAAATGACACCCCCACTATATATAAACCCTGCCAGCCTTCTCTTCTCCTCATGCCACTCACTTTAGAGTACATATTTCTAGTTGTGTGGTGTGTGCTCACTTTTTTGCACTCCTATGCATAAGAGGTGTTTATTGAAATGCCCGGGAGAAGAACGTCATCTCAGCTCGCAGAAAACAAGCACGATTTATTTTATCCGAGCCACACTTAATTAAATAAGATTTCTCGTCCTTCTTTCCTCCTCGGTCGAGGTACCAACTTTAACCTTTCATCTGTCGATGTAACATTGGTCATTTCTCTATTCATGGTGTTCTGTAACAGTTCTTAATTAATAATCATATAATGCAGATGAACCGGCAATGGATGTACGCTGACCGACGCTCTGCCGCGTTCATGAAAGGCGTGGGTTATTTTCTCGAGGTGGCACAGGCAAACAAGCGGAATAATTTTATCTGTTGTCCATGTGCTGTATGTCGGAATCAGAAGGAACACTCTTCTCACAGAGTCATCCACTTCCACTTGTTTCAATCCGGTTTCATGCTCGGCTATAATTGTTGGACCAAGCACGGAGAAAAAGGGGTTATGATGGAAGACAACGAAGAAGAAGAGAATGATGACAACTATCATGCCATGTTCCCTGAATACGATGCCGGTACTGGAATGGAAGATAACAATGAAGTGGAATCAGAGTTGCAGGCACCAGATGAGCCCATCGGTGATCTTGGCCAGGCTATTACGGATGCAAAGACAGAAAGCGATATTGAAAAGGTGAGGATGAAGTTCGACCAGATGTTAAAGGATCACAAAACAAAGTTGTATCCAACTTGCGAAGACGGGTAGAAAAAGCTGGGCAGCACACTGGAATTGCTCCAATGGAAGGCCGAGAACGGTGTGACTGACAGCGGATTTACAAAGTTGCTGCAAATAGTGAAGAAGCAGTTTCCTAAAAACAATGAATTTCCCGACAGTACATACCAAGCAAAGAAGCTTGTATGCCCCCTAGGATTAGACGTGGAGAAGATACATGCCTGCATTAATGACTGCATCCTCTACCGCGGTGAGAAGTACGAGAATTTGGAATAATGCTCGGTATGCACTGCATTGCGGTATAAGATCAGACCAGACGACCCTGGCGATGTTGAGGGTGAGCGACCCAGGAAGAGGGTTCCTGCAGAGGTGATGTGGTATGCTCCTATAATACCACGGTTGAAACATTTGTTCAGAAACAAAGAGCATGCCAAACTTTTGCGATGGCACATGGAAGATCGTAAGAAAGATGAGATGTTGAGACACCCCGCTGATGGATCGCAGTGGAGAAAAATCGAAAGAAAGTTCCCGCGCTTTGCAGGTGAGGCAAGGAACTTATGGTTTGGTCTAAGTACAGATGGATTTAATCCATTTAGTGAGCAGAGCAGCAACCATAACACCTGGCCTGTAACTCTATGTATATATAACCTTCCTCCTTGGTTGTGCATGAAGAGGAAGTTCATTATGATGCCAATGCTGATCCAAAGCCCGAGACAAACGGGCAACGACATTGATATGTACCTAAGGCCATTAGTCGATGAACTTTTACAGTTGTGGCGTGAAGAAGGTGTACCTGTGTGGGACGAGCATGTACAAAAAGAATTTAACCTACGAGCGATGTTGTTCGTAACCATCAACGATTGGCCTTCTCTTAGTAACATTTCTGGACATACAAATAAGGGATACAATGCATCCACACACTGTTTAGATGACACCGAAAGTGTATATCTGGATAAAAGTAAGAAGGTTGTGTACCTCGGGTATCGTCGTTTTCTTCCGCGCAAGCACCCCATAAGAAAAGCTGGCAAAATTTTCAATGGTGAGGCAGATACCCGGGAGACGCCAATCTTTCGATCTGGTGATGATGTATTTGATATGATGAAGGATTTGAAAGTAATATTTGGAAAGGGTCCGGGCAGACAAATTGTTCCGAATGACGCTGATGGACACGCACCCATGTGGAAGAAGAAATCTATATTTTGGGAACTACCCTATTGGAAAATCCTAGATGTCCGCTCTGCGATCGACGTGATGCACCTGACGAAGAATCTCTGCGTTAATCTGCTAAGCTTCTTTGGCTTGTATGGGAAGTCAAAAGATACATCTGAAGCACGGCAGGACCAGCAACACACGAAAGGACGAGACGGCAAGAATCTTGAGCGGTTTCAAGGTGGTCCTGCCAGCTACGCTCTTACCAAGGAAGAGAAGGAAATCTTTTTTGAAGCACTAAATAGTATCAAGGTCATGTCTGTCTTCTCGTTGAATATAAAGGGAATAATAAATGTGGCGGAGAAAAATTCCAAAACCTGAAGTCTCATGACTACCACGTGTTGATGACACAATTGCTTCCGATTGCGTTGAGGGGGATTCTACCGGAAAATGTTCAACTACCCATTGTGAAGTTATGTGCATTCCTCAATGCAATTTCTCAAAAGGTAATCAATCCAGAAAGTCTATCAGCGTTACAGACAGATGTGGTCCAATGTCATGTCAGTTTCGAGTTGGTGTACCCACCATCCTTCTTCAATATTATGACACACCTCCTAGTCCACCTAGTCAAAGAGATTACCATTCTCGGTCCTGTGTTTCTACACAATATGTTCCCATTTGAGAGGTTCATGGGAGTCTTAAAGAAATATGTTCACAACCGTGCTACGCCAGAAAGAAGCATCTCCAAGGGTTATGGAACATAGGAGGTAATTGAGTTTTGTGTTGACTTTCTTCCAGACCTTAAGTCGATTGGTGTTTCCGAATCGCGGCATGAGGAGAGAATGAGTGGAAAAGGCATGCTAGGAAGGAAAGCAAAGATATTTATGGACGGACATTCTTTCACTAAAGCACACTACACAGTTCTATAAATGTCCACCTTGGTGGATCCTTATATCCAGGAACACAGGAATATTATACGGTCCAAAACCCGGGGCTGTCTGAATCCTCGATTAATGATGATCACATCGATAGTTTCGGCGCCTGGTTGCAGGCAGAACTCATGAATAACAACACTGTTGGAGATGAGCTCTACTTGTTGTCCAGGTCACCATCTTCGACTGTACTGACTTTCCAAGGGACGACTTAAATGGGAATATATTTTACACGATCGCACAAGATAAAAAGAGCACCAACCAAAATAGTGGCATCCGTTTCGATGCAACCGGATACAATAGGACAAAGGACACATATTATGGTTACATAGAGGATATATGGGAACTTGACTATGGACCTAATTTTAAGATCCCTCTATTTCGGTGCCAATGGGTCAAGATGACAGAGTAAAGGTAGACCAGCAATACGGAATGACAACAGTGGATCTCAGCAATCTTGGGTACAGAAGCGAACCATTCGTCCTAGCCAAAGATGTGGCTCAAGTTTTCTATGTGAAAGACATGTCTACCCAACCGAGAAAAAGAAAAATAAGAATTCTAGTACATCATGCGGTGAGCCGAAGCGGCACATAGTTCTTTCAGGGAAAATAAACATTATAGGAGTGGAGGACAGGATAGACATGTCAGAAGATTATGATAAATTTGAATAAATTCCGCCCTTTAGAGTGAAAACTAACCCAAGCATCGCGTTAAATAAGGAAGATGCTCCATGGCTGCGACAGAGAAGTAAACAATGGCAGAATAGTTGGTGATAATGTATTAAACCTTCATGGTTCATGTAATATTACTGTACTATTTTGTAATAATGTATCAAACATTGCAGATTAAACCAGTCATAAACTAGTTTTTTTGTAATGTTTGAATTTTCAAACATTGTTACTAGTTTAAATAGTTAGAATAATTATTTTATAAAACGGAAAATGTATTTGAAATGTTTACGCAATTTTAAACACTTTTCATATACAAAGTTTCTCCAAATTGTAAACCATTCATAAAATAGGATTTTTAAAATGTTTAAAATTAAAAAATTGTTACTAGTTTAAATAGTTGGAATAATTATTTTATAAAACAGAAAATGTATTTGAAATGTTTACGCAATTGTAAACATTTTTCATATTGAAAGTTTCTCCAAATTCTAAACCATTTCAAATGTATTTGAAAACGTATTTTAAATAGTATTTGAAATGTTCGAAACAAAAAAATTGGCGGCAGAAAAAAAAAACTGAAATTTTGGGCCTTTTGCCCCGGTTTGTGTTACCAACCGGGGCAAAAGGGGGGAGGTGGGCGGGCAAGCGAAGGCCCATCTCCCCCCCTTTTGCCCCGGTTGGTAACACGAACCACCAACCGGGGCAAAAGGTTCTCTTTTGCCCCGTTTCGTGTTACCAACCGGGGCAAAAGGCTCCCGCCTATATAACCCCGGGCCGCGGAACCGCCCGGGGCAACACAAGCAGTTTCTTCGCAGATTACGCTAAGTCCCCGGCGCCGAAATCCAGAGCGACGCCGTGAGGCTTCCCGGTTTCGACGTCGGTGATCGTCGCTGCCGCCGCTCCTCTACGCCGCCTCCTCCCGCGCCGCCCGTCCTCTCTCCTTCTCGCCTCCCTGCGCCGCCCGTCCTCTCTTCTCCTCGCCTCCCGGTCGCGCCGCCCGAGATTGCCGCCGCGCCTTATCCTTCTTCCTCGCCGTCGTTCCCTCCTCCTCAAGTGAGATCGATCGCCTCCTCGCCGCTCCGTCATCCTCCTCACTGTTAGTGTTAGATTAATTAGTATTAGTGTGTTAGATTAGTGTTAGATTAAGTATTAGATAAGTGTTAGATTTAGTATTAGATTAGTGTTAGATTTAGTGTAGTAGATTTAGTATTAGATTAGTGTTAGAATTAGTGTTAGATTTAGTATTAGTATTAGATTAGTGTTAGATTTAGTATTTAGTGTTAGATTAGTATTAGGTATTAGGTATCGGAGACTTAGAAAAAATTTAGGTATTGGAAACTTAGAAAAAATATAGGTATTGGAGACTTAGAAAAAATTTAGGTATTGGAGACTTAGAAAAAATTTAGGTTTTGGAGACTTAGAAAAAAATTTAGGTATTGGAGACTTAGAAAAAATTTAGGTTTTGGACTTAGCTATTTTTTTCTTAGTGAATGTTTAGTTTACAAGTGAATTAAGTTAGAATTTTTTTACTTTGTGTTAGAAATTTTGAAGTGTTATTGCAGTTTTACTTGTGATGTTCGTTCGATCTTTTGAATAAATGTCGATGATTGAAAGAGTTGGTTCACACTCAGATGGCCTTGGTGGTTCGGTGCGCCGGGTCCACCAAGGCTGCTTGTATGTGTCCACCCTAAATATGAGATACACAGACCGATGACCATCTTGTTCCTGTTAAGAGGTACTACATGCGGTGGTGATCCGGGGAAAGGAACGAATGCGAGGGTTTCTGGATTTCTTTCGAACTAAATAATGTCATATATGTAATATGGTTCGTGAGATCCGTATGAAGCTGAACCCTTTAGTGCAAATGCGTAATGGTGACATTCCTCAGAAATCCCTTCCAGGGTTAGGAAGAATGTCACCGTTATGTATGTGCACAAAAGGGTCTAGTTTTTTTCGGATCTCACTATTACATATATGATTTTGTTCAGTTTTAAAGATGTCCAGAAATCCTTCCTTCCCTCGCATCGTCATCACGTGTACTTACCTCGTAACAAGCACAAAATGTGAAGGTCCAACTGCACATCAAGACCCGATGACCATCTTGTTCCTGTTAAGAGGTACTACAGGCAGTGGTGATCCGGGAAAGGAGGAAGATGGGGGTTTCTGGATTTCTTTGGAACTAAATAACGTCACATATGTAATATCGTGAGATCCGAACGAAGTTAAACCCTTTTGTCGACATACGTAATGGTTACATTCCTTAGAAATCCCTTCCGGGGTTATGAAGAATGTCCCCATTATGTACGTGGACAAAAGGGTCTAACCTTGTTCGGATCTCACGATATTACAATATGATTTTGTTTAGTTTCAAATATTTCCAAAAATCCTTGTCTTCATCCTTCTCCGGACCGCCATCACGTGTACTTACCTCGTAACAAGCACAAAATGTGAAGGCCCGATGACCATGTTGTTCCTGTTAAGGGGTACTACAGGCAGGGGCGGAGCTGGAGCTCGAGTGACCCTGATGCACTACTTAATATGACGTAAACTTTTCAAGCAAAAAATCTACTTGGTAAAGTTGTGCTTCAAAACTTCCAAATATAGTATTATAACATATAATAAAATAAAATGTATATTTGCTACAAAAGAGCAATAGAAAATCCAAATGCATTCCTACTATAACGATAAAAAGACAAAATTACCCGAAAAACTTGTCTTGTGTTTTTTAATCTCAAAATACAACATCAGACAACAAATCTAAGTAACCTACAAGACAAAAAAATCGTAGTTAATTTTCAAGTGAAGTATAGTAGAATGGCGAAAATGATAGTAGTTAATTAGCATTTTTTTGTATTAACCAAGTACTTTCATTTTACCACATCTTTCAAATTAGAATTATAATGTTCTATCAATTTACTCCTACCTGGACAATATTGTATCTCATGTTTTCGATTATTTTTTCCCAAAACATCTCTTCATGGTGCTTTTTGTTGAGAATAATCTTGTCGACAATTACCTTAGCTTGATAAGTAAATATTTCACATGAGACTTAAAATTTTGGCAACACAAATGCATACTAATTACATATACGTATTACCGTAATACGTAAACCCTAGCCATAATTTTCATGATATTTGATCTACCGACTAGATGAGCTGAAATTGTACAAATTAAGGACGATTGATCGAGGACCTAGGCACTGCGGGCACTAGTCCCGTATAAAGTATTGATTTTCAGTTGCACGCATCGATAAAGTTTGTTGACGTGTGTGCGTAGCAGCCTGGGCATGCAGCCATGTCAGAGCGTCCGGGAGGCGCTGGACCAATGTCCCTGATGCACAACATGTACGCCAACCAGATGCACATGCCATTTTTAGATGGTAAGTAGGAGTAAAAATAAATTCGGAGCCGTATTCCTGTGCATCAGGGTGGGCATATAGAGCTCCGCCCCTGAATACAGGCGGTGGTGATCCGGGGAAAGTAGGAAGATGGGGGTTTCTGGATTTCTTTGGAACTAAATAACGTCACATATGTAATATCGTGAGATCCGAATGAAGTTAAACCCTTTTGTCTACATACTTAATCGTGACATTCCTCAGAAATCCCATCCGTGGTTATGAAGAATGTCCCCATTATGTACGTGCACAAAAGGGTCTAACCTTGTTCGGATCTCACGATATTACAATATGATTTTTTTTAGTTCCAAAGATTTCCAAAAATTCTTGTCTTCATCCTTTTCCGTATCGCCATCAAGTGTACTTACCTCGTAACAAGCACAAAATGTGAAGGTCTAGGCAGGAGTATGACTAGCAGAACAGATCCAGTCATTCCTAATAAACTTGCGACTCGAACGGGGCATAACATCATTCCAGATTATCATGTCGTGTGTAAAATGTTTTCACACATCACATGGATAATCTGGGATGCTACATCTGTTATGTCCCGTTCAAGTCGCAACTTTATTCGGCAAGACTCGATCTGATCTGCTAGTTTAACTTTGTTCGGATCTCACAAACACTTACGTCTTTGATTTTCTTTAGTTTCTCAGAAACCCTTGTCTTCATGCTTTCTGTTTAACTTTCATTTTATTTATGTCATATTTCTCCATTTACTACTTTTTACTAAGTTAGAAACACTAAGGTATTTTACTTAATTACGGAATATTTACTTAGTCCGGGCCTGTTTTCAGTTCATGTCTCTGTTGGACCCGCTGGCGGATGTCTGGGACTGGGCCCCGCCGGGCTGGCACTAGGAGCTCCTTAGTACCGGGGCACGTGGCTTGGTGAGAAATCCGGGTGACGTGGTCGACCCGGATATTCTTTGGTGGTCATCGCGTGGGCCACGCTCGGTGCGGAGAGAGCTGGCCCCTGAGGAGGTGGTACAACAACGTACCAGGGAGGAGGACGAGCACGTCTGTCGCTACATGTACTTGCTCGATAGGCAGTATAGCAGCAGTTGGTTGATTATTCGGAGGGTTCCTTAACACGTGAGCTATTCCCCTGTGAGGGTTCCTTATCTATGAATGCGTAGCACCCGCGACTCAGCACCCCGCGGCTTAGGACCCGGTCGGAGTTAATTAGTTTGAGAGATGTTTTAATGAATATGTATAAGTGATGATATTATTACATCGTGATGTATTAGTGTTAAATAAAATGAACCCGAACTATGTAACTCTTGGTGTGTATTATCATACGTTTAAATATTTCATCAATGTTGCATTTATAATTGAAATGAGGATCTGGAACATATAGTTACTCTTTTTTCGGACTTGTTTAGATATTAGTATCATTAGCTGTTATCTATAAGCAATTTTGATGAAATATATGCTATTAACTATATTTTTATTAGATTATATGCAATTGTTGCGAACTGATGAAATTGATGCTATTTGCTATTTTTTAGCCATGGCGAGACGTCCTCGTGGTTCGCGTGTAAGCGGTGGGCGCGGCGTCGTCACGGTCGAAGAAACCCGACCGGTACGTGGTGGACGTCGACATGGACGTCCACGTGGATCGCGTCAACGTGGATCGCGTGCATCGAATGCAAGTGGTGGTGGCGCCATTGTCATTAAGGAGGAGGAAGCGATGCCTCCTCGGACGTGGACGCGGACGCGGAGCACGGGGGCATCAAGCACTACTAGAGAATAGATCTTTAGTCACCAAGTTACTTGGTTACTAGAGATCAACTATTGGTTGTTAATTATTTATTATCACCAATATTCTTGATTTCTTTGTGGTTGCTAAAATCTGGTTGCTGGATGTATTTAGAAACCAATATTGCATTTGTTGGTTACTAAATAACAATCTTTAGTTACCTAAAAATTCAGTGAAGCAATAGTAATCAAATTATTAGGTTATTGGTGAAAAATGGTACACATATAGCCACCAAACTGCTTGGTGGCAATTGCTTGGTGACTAAATATCATCTTTCTTGTAGTGAAGCGCAGCAAGGGGGGCAAAGCGCGATGCCAAGGGGTCAACACGCCGTAAACGTCGCGGCACTGTTGCTGCAGAGTAGGAGGAGGAGGATCCGGAGGAGGCTGCGGCGGAGGAGGAGGCTGCGGTGGAGGAGGGGGAGGAGGACGACGGTCTCCGGCTACCGGAGTTCTACGTCCACCTGTTCAAACCAGAGGAGAACAGGCCCCGTCTTCCAGAGAAGATATCGGCGATCCTCCTCGGGCGCAGGGGCGGGCCCTATAGTTTCACCCTCTTGTTGGAGGTTTGTGACAACGGGCCCGTGCGCGTTGTCCTGCGGCGACGTGGCGATGACGTCTACCTGCGCTATGGGTGGGGGCAATTCGCGCGCATGCACAAGCTAACTGCGGGCAACATGCTCACATTCAGGTACTACCAGGACAAGGAGGCCCACGTGCTGGAGGTGAAGATCTTCGACGGCACCTTAGTCCGCCCCCTTTGCTGTCAGGATAGCTCGTCTGAGAGCAGCTTCGACTCCGAGTCTGACTCCGGCGAGTCTAGCCCGAGCAAGGCTGCCTCCGATGCCGAGGGCAAGGGCAAGGCTCCCTCCGACGCCGATGTGTAGTATATATGTTTATGTCGATCTATGCTTACGTGCTTATGTCGCTCTGTATTGTCGTACTATATCTAGCTATGTCGAAGTATGTTTTCGGTCGAACTATGTTTAATTATGTCATTGTGTCGAACAATATTTGTATTCGTGGCAGACTATATATTTATGTTATTCGTATTCGTTTTCATCTGTGCTTTTGTGCGATAATTTTTCATCTTTCTTAATATAAACGTTTAGTGGAGAGAACAGGAAAACATATAAGAATATATGTAATTTCTAGTCTAGCTGAGAGGGCACGAAAACAACTATTAAAAATAAAACCTTTTGCCTCGGTCGGTGTTACCAACCGGGGTAAAAGGGTGCTAGACTGCTCGCGCTGCAGAGCCCACGTGGGGCGCGCCTTTTACCCCGGTTGGTAACCCAAGCGGGCCATAAGGGGGGCCTTTAGCCCGGGTTGGGGATCCCGGTTGGGCAGCCGGGGCATTAGCCCCTTACCAACCGGGGATAATGCCCCGTTTTCCACTAGTGCATGGAGATAACCCCAATCCACTCTATCGTATGCTTTCATCATATCGATCTTGAGTGCAAAGAAAGGCTTCTTCACACGTTGTTTCCTGATTGTGTGAAGACACTCATATGCAACCAAAGCATTATCCGTGATTAACCTGACAGGGACAAAAAGCACTTTGCTATTCTGAAATGATTACTGGGAGGATCATCTTCAGCCGGTTAACTAACACTTTGGAAGCAATTTTATATAGCACATTGCATAGGCTAATTGACCTGAAATTCTTAAGAGAAACGGGGTTGTTTACCTTGGGGATGAGCACAATAATGGAGTCACACAGCCCCTCGGGAATACCCTCCCCTGCCAAAAATCCCCTGACAGCCATGCAAATTTCTGTATTGAAAAATTCCTAGTGAGTCTGATAGAAAAGGGCCGGAAAGCCATCCGGGCCCGGCGCCTTTGTGGGACCCATTTGAAATAACGTTGCCTTGATCTCATCGTCCGAGTATGGTTTACAAAGTGCCACATTCATGTCATCTGTAACGTTTCTCTCAATAGAATCAAGCACCAACTACGTATTTGTACACGGCTCCGAGGAGAACAAGTCAACGTAAAAATTCGTCACCCGTTCCTTGATCTCAGAGATTTCGGAGCACCTAGAACCATCCTCCCGAACCAGCGACTTGATCTTGTTAGTACGCCGTCGAGCTGATGCTCGTGCATGGAAGAACGTCGTATTGCGATCCCCCTCTTTTAGCCACTCAACGCGCGAACGCTGGCGTGCCATGGTCTCTTCCCTTTCAAAGAGCTCGCAAAGTTCCTTCTCAATCACCTTTGCCTCCGCCTGGTTCTCCTCCCAGGGCGCCAATCGAAGGAATTTCAAACATCTCTCCCTCTTCCGGATTTCCTTGGTTACCCGGCCGAAAGTGTCTCGACTCCACTGGCCCAGCGATACTAACACCATGTTTAGCGTGGCCCATGTTGAGCCCAGTGTCCCCGGCCCGCGGGATGAATCCCTCCAAGCCTGCTCCATAACCTGTTGGTAATCGGGTGACCGAATCCAGGCTGCCTCGAACTTAAAGCCCATTTGCATCGGTCTGCTGATGACATTGTCATTGTAATTCTTCAAACTAATATGGATGGCATAGTGGTCAGAAGTGGTGGTGATCACATTCTCTACAGAAACATCATCAAATAGCTGAGTGAAATCTCCGTTAGCCACCGCACGATCCAAATGGACTCTGACATTCCGATCGCCCTCCTATCTGTTGGACCAAGTGAACATGGGATCAGTGTAGCCCATATCCATCAAACCACGGTCCTCCAAACACTACTTAAACAATCGAATGTGATTTTCTGACCGGTCATTGGAGCCATAATGCTCCTCCTGACTGAGCACCTCATTGAAATCTCCACAGCAGATCCACGGGCCGTTCCACTGTGTGCGGAGTCTTCTCATAAGGTCCCAAAATTCATGGCGGTTCTCACGACGAGGCTCACCATAAACGAAAGTGGCGCGCCATTCAGTTCCTGTCTCATCTATGACCATAACGTCGATACAGTTAGCATTGCATCCCCTCGGTGAGACTGTGAATGGTTGTAGCCAATACAGCACAAGGCCACCACTCTGGCCCTCGCTGCTAACACCCACACTGTTGGTGTATCCCAAAGACCACATCAACTGTTGGGCTCTCCTATCCTTCATCTTCGTTTCCGAAAGAAAAAGGATCACGGGTCAGAATTTCTTGACAAGT
Organism: Alopecurus myosuroides; assembly: GCA_028641055.1. NCBI lineage: Eukaryota > Viridiplantae > Streptophyta > Magnoliopsida > Poales > Poaceae > Alopecurus > Alopecurus myosuroides. The sequence goes on along the minus strand of JAPCYS010000444.1, from coordinate 41,740 downwards.
CACTTGAGCTCGTCCACAGTCGAGTCCGACCCCAGACCTCGACTGTTCCAGCCTAAAAGACTCATTGCGTGTGGCGGGGCTGAGGTTCAGCCACCGCCAGATCCGCCGATCGACTAGTGCCATCATTCGTACAGTTCTTACGCTTCTTGTTTGAATCATCACTTGGAGCCTCCTTCTGCTCCACAACGGTGTGAGTGCTCTCATGAGCCTCTGTAGTGTGATTTGCAGCACTATTGGTAATGGCCAGAACCGGTTTCGACTTTGGCTTATTTTTTTCGAGGGTATGCAATTGCATGCCTGATTTTTTATAGAAGAGAGAGTTAACATACAAGAGTTCACAACAGCTATCGTTGCTCTCAACGATGCTATCGCACACACTCAACTTTGGCTTATAAGCCAAAGGTTGCTTTCTCTTCTGCCCAGCGGCTCTGCTTGCATCACCAGCTTTTTTCAGTTCATTTGATTCTGCGGCTGGTTTCTTCGCCCGAGACTTCTTAGGTTTCACCGGGGACGTGACCTCCGCATTCCTCCTTGCAGCTCCTCCTGACTGGTTACTAGATCCCTGGCCCGACTGCGATCCGTTACCCGAGAAATATCTACTATCCTTCTTTTTAGCTTCTGGGACACAAACCCTGTCCTTACACCAAGGCAGGTTTCCCTCCTCATCCCTGCTGGCCGGGCTTGAACACGCCAAGGAGGAGTGCCCAACTAGTTCACTTAGTCAACGTAGACCAGCGAAAATAATTACTCCCTCTGTCTTAAATTAAGTGTCTCAATGTTTGACAAAAATTGATGTATCTAACACTAAATTATGTCTAGATACATCCACTTTTGTCAAAGTTTGAGACAATTAATTTGAGACGGAGGAGTACAAAATAAATAAAGAAAAAGCCCACAGCACACATCCGTCGTGCGCACGCGGTGCCCCTGCTGCAGGAAAGCCCACCGTCTCTCACGGATGCACCCCTGTAGGGGGGGGCTACATTACGGGTCGGCGTATAAAAGCCGTCGGCGTAAACCAAGCCTACCCCAGGTTGACAGGATTTTTTTTAAGAAAACTAATTTTTTTTTCAAATTTTTTTTCACGGGTTTAAACACTTAATCTCTCTAAGTATTTTTTTTATTTTAATCTAAATTACTTGTTTCTACTAACACTTCCTAATTGGTCATCCATCCTCAGATTTCTCCAGCCCTAACACGCTTAACTTCTTAGTTCCTTCTCTATGACAATAGTATCCAATCAATTCTGTTAACCCTTAGACCATCAGAGCATACTCCTTTATTTAGTGAATCCAAACAATTATTTAAGTAAAAAAGTAATAACTAATAATAATATTGAATTCAAATAATCTTGAATTTAAACAATAATTAACATTCTTCCTTTCCATTTAATACTGAATAATTTATATCTATAAATTCGTAAATCGAAATTTGACAAATAATATGTCTAAATCGATCAGAAAAAGGGAAAAATTCAAATATGACATCCATATAATATTTTCCATCATGTATAGGACTTTACTACGTGGGATGTTTAGTGTATGATATATGGTCACTCAACCAAATTAGGTGCCGAAACTAGGGTTTATGAAGAAAACGGGCCAAACTTGGGCACCAAATGACAAAACCCTGTTGGAATGAGCCAAGATATGGCAAGTCAAGTACAATGGTATTGCAAACAAACATAGACCCAGGTTTGTGGAGTTGGGTGTGTAGTATAGGGTCACCCCCAAACAAATTTGGTGTCGAAACTAGGGTTTTTCGAGAAGTCATGCCAAACTTGGGCACCAAATAATCAAACAATTTTTTTAAAAAAATACTAGACCATGTTATATGCACAAATAACATAAAAATGCATCTTGGAAGCACGGACAATCTTGACAAAGATATTTTTCCTTTTCATTGCACAAAAAAACCATTTTCCAATTTAGGAGTGTGAAATTTTTTTTTTTGCAAAAACCATCGACAAATATGTTGCAAAACTTGAGAACTAAATTTTTTGAAAATACTCGACCATGTTATATGCACAAATAACAAAATTGCTTCCTCTGATAATATTTTCATCCACCTCCTTTGAGAAACACAAGTTTTTGTCGATTCAGCTGGAAACGGGTCAAAATTAAACTACAGGTGCCTCGTAGTTTGCTCATGATTTTTGGAAAAAATCATTTTTAGGTACACAACTACCTATTTGAACAGAGATACACCAAGAGTTCCTCAATATTTAACCCCTAGCTACGAACGGTCATGCCCGCCGTCTTTACTTTTTCCTGAAATCGGCAAAGAAAATTCAAAAAACCTCAAGATGATGCAAGACCTTCGCGTATTTTCGTTATATATGTCCTACTATCTATAAAAAATAATAAATTTGGAATACGATAGTTTGTTTGAAAAGGTGTTCATGATACGTCATAAACGTATCCCTAATTTCTGATGTTGCATGTTGTTTTCATGCAATTTCCCACATGTTTTCTATACACTTTATGACAATTTTTATTGATTTTCCGGACTAACCTATTGACAAGATGCCATAGAGCCAGTTCCCTGTTTTCTGCTGTTTTTAGTTTCAGAAAAGTTGTTCTGGAAATATTCTCGGAATTGGAAAATTTGAAACTCGGAAGTCTTAGAATTCCCAAAGGTTTCACGGAGTCACGCAGAGACCCGGAGAGGGGCCTCAGGGGGCCCACACCATAGGGCGCCCCCTGGCCTCCATCGCCTCTGCCCTTTCGCCTATTTATTCCCCCCAAGGCGTAAACCCTAAATATATTCCACTTCTCGCCGAAAAACACCTGAGGCCGCTGTCATCGTCATCCCGAAATCGGGAGGGTTCTGGAGCTCTCCCCGGCACCCTGTCGGGAGGGAAATTCATCACCGGAGGGGTCTACACCACCATGCCTCCTCCGAAGTGATGTGTGAGTAGCTCATCCCTGTACTACGGGTCCATAGCAGTACTAGATGGTTGTTCTATCTAATTTCTACCTCATGTTTAGATCTTGTGAGCTGCCTAACATGATTAAGATCATCTTTATGTAATGCTACATGTTGTGTTTGCTGGGATTTGATGAATGTTGAATGCTATGTCTTCTGATTATCAATCTACCATGTTATCTTCGTGCATATGTTATTTATGATCTTGCATGCTCTCTATTATTAGTAGATGCTCTGGCCAAGTAGATGCTAGTAACTTCAAAAGGGAGTATTTATGCTCGATAGTGGGTTCATGCCTCCTTTGCATTTGTGCTCGAGTGACAGAAACGTGACGAATGGAGGATGTGTTGTTGCCATTAGGGAGAAAACAACAATGCTTTGTCTAAGGATGATGTTATTGTTTACATTACACACTTTGCTTAACACAATTATATGTTGCTTGCAACTTAATACCCAACGTTTGTTTAGATGATATTCGGAGGGTGGATTATTAGTCTTAGATGCAGTTGGATAATTGATGTCTATGCACGCTTCTATTCTTGTAGACGGTTTTGGGCCTCCAAGTGCAGAGGTTTGTAGAACAGCAGCAAGTTTCCCTTAAGTGGATCACCCAAGGTTTATCGAACTCAGGGAGGTAGAGGTCAAAGATATCCCTCTCAAGCAACCCTGCAATTAAGATACGAGAAGTCTCTTATGTCCCGAACACACCCAATATACTTGTCAGGTATATAGGTGCACTAGTTCGGCGAAGAGAGAGTAAAATACAAGCAGTATGGATGATTATAAGTGATAATAACAATCTGAAATAAATATGGCAGCAAGCAAACATGTAGCAGAACAGGCGGAAAACGGTGTTTCAATGCTTGGAAATAAGGCCTAGGGCTCCTACTTTCACTAGAGGACACTCCCAACAATGATCACATAATTGAATGGAAAAATATCATCTCTTCACTATGCTACTCTGAACCACTCTCCGGTCGAATAATGAACACTAATCATTGCGTAGGACAACGCCTGCGGGAGCGACTTATGCCTCCGCCTTCTCACCACCCACTACTTCTTCGCCTTCTACATCTTCGCGTCGGCGATGCTCCTCCCCGCGATCCGGGTGCATTCCTAGGAAAAGCATTACAATAGCAACTACGAGGGCAAGCACGATCAGGCAAGCTACATGCTGATTCAGCCTTTTGCAAAATCGCCACGTGCGCCGCTGGAGCACCTGACCCAGGTGAACCCGGAGAATCAAGAGACTCAAAGGAGAAGAAAGGAGCTCCGAAGAAGGACAAGAAAATCCCGGATAACAAGGATGCAACATCCAGGACAGGATGCCATCTTCCAAAAGGAGGAAACAACACAAAACCCCATGCTAACAAGGAACGGGAAGAGCAAAATCGGAATACCGGGAAAGTAATGCCGTCTCTGAGACACCCGGCGGATAAAACCGGAAGGTATTGTGAGATCCTGGCGTAGGGCTCAATAGGATTAATAGGATACTCATATCAACAAGTTGCAACTTCTTTTCTGGAAACTCATCTTGAAAGAACTACAGTGTTAAGCGTGCTTAGCTTGGAGCAATTTGAGGATGGGTGACCGACCGGGAAGTCCTTCCCGGGTGCGCATGAGTAAGGACAAAGTGCGCAGGAAAGACTAGTGTTGGTCTGTGGGGATAGTCTAGAGATCCTAGAGAGCTACCGGGGGTGACAGTCGCCGGCTACAAGGTGGCCGGGGTGTTACAGGTATGACCATCCTCACAGACGTGAGAGATCTCGAACCCCTCCTAGAAACAAGGAACGTGTGAGGAGTGGAACTCCGCCTCATTCCTAAGGAAGGGATGTTGGAAGAATTTGGGATGATCTTAGAAGAGCGTATTAACGCAAAAATGGACCAGATCGGAGCATATCCCCTTCCGTCCATTCAGCTAGAAGGTATTCCGCACACGCCGATAAGGCGGAAAGAGACGATTTGTATTTCGGTCCAAAGTGTTTCACTGATAGGATCCAGATAATCAGTCTACATTCTGGTTTTGCCAAAGTCGGGCCAACGTACCAAAAGTATATACCGGAAGCACTAACCCGGATACATGACTCTCTGATTACTATACGGACGTCCAAATCAACAAAGGGACAGACTTGGAAGCCGTAAAATTCTTGCCCCTAATGTTGTTGGATGGAGCTCAAACTGGAATAATGGCCTTCCGTCAAGAACACGAAGAACGGCTGCAAAGAACTATGAGTTCTTCAGGCTGGGCTACTACATTTGGCTCGCGAATAATGAAGAGAAGATGATGATCAATGAGCCAGATTATATATATATAGCCTATATACTAAGTTAAAATGTACAATGCAACAGACCTAGTCAATGTGTTTCGAACGGTATCCTTGCCATACAAGGTAATTAACAAACAGAAGAAATCAATAACTGATCTTTATTTGATGTTTGCTGTAGTTTGCTAGTATATCACATAGAACCTCATACGTATATACTACAGGGCTATTAATTGAAAATGTGGTGTCATGCTGAATTTGTAGGACGTGACAACATACTTAATTCTTTGGTAAAATCTCCATCGTTAGAACTCTCTGCTGCACAAATTGGTACGTTGTTGCTTTTGCAAGGAAGCACTATGAACGAATCGGCTCGCTCTCTATTGTCCATAAGCTCACGGAGAAAAACATTAGGTGTACTACACTAGTAAGTAACAGACTAAAACAAATTCAACTGTCATTTCACATTAACCCTACTTGCAACGTCACTAAAAATTCTCTTCAAATTTTCCAGAATATTATAACTGGTTTTCATCAATACTTCTACAATTCTCTGCGTCAAAAGGTTCAACGATGACATCCATATGTATTTTTGATGACTCTGGAGACTACCTGCAATTCTATTCAGGGTGATCTAAATCAAAATCGATGATATTAGTCGTCAGCGATATCTTGACTAGCTACTAGTATACTTTCCTTTTGTTCAACAATATAAGACGTTATAGCTTGCTAAACCGTCTTATATTGTGAAACATGGGGTATTAGATTATTTATCATGTTTAGAATTCATTTATTTTATGTAGTCATCATATACTAGAACATATGAATGCTAAAATATAAATATATTTACGAATTTATCATTTATTTGCTCGATCCGGAGCATTGTAAGAAATTCCGGAAAAAATTGGCCTAGCCGACAAGATAGAGCTGTAATACTGAAATTGCTCCCTTAAGGATTTCTTAGGAGGGTCCAACCGGGTGCAAATCAAAATCGCTTACCCTCATACCGAGTCTGTTTTTTTATTCAAACCGGCTCTCTATTTTATATCCGGAGCCTCTAAATAAAGTCAGACACCCTCAAAACGCTCCGTCTCTACTCTATGTGACGGGCTTTCCGTTGGACCGCTTTCGCTAGAGAGAGTATCAGAGGCGGCCCGCTTTTACAACCGTCTGAGGAATGACGCTTCCTAGGCGGTCCGTATAACCGACTCTGATGTATCTAATTATTAGCACCTTATGCTCCGAGCCGGTCAGGGAAATCGCCACAGGCCTATGTACGAGAACCGGCTGAGATTGTGGGTATCGTAGTAGTAGAAGTGCACGGATTCTCTGGGTGGGTGGCCGAGAAACACAACTAGTCCATGTGTTTGGCTCTTGTTGCCGTGCGTGCGTACGTGTTAGCCTGTTAGGGATGTTTGGTCGCAACAAAGATGGTGCTTCTCTCAGTTTTATGTCTATGTCTATTGTCCGTGGTTTGCAGTAAAAGAGAAGGTTCGGTGTTAATTGTGTACTTTTCTCTAGTCTTTAACATTTTTTTAGTACCGACATACTATGATTGGGGGCTGGAGACGACGATTTTGCCAATGACGAGTTGCCACCGAGGGCTCATTTGGTTCACACGGAAATAAGACCCTTCACTAGTGCAGAATAGGGCATTAGCCCCAGTTGGGAAGGGCCTAATGCCCCGGCTTCCCAACCGGATTTGCCAAACCCGGGCTAAAGGCCCCCCTTATGCCCCGGTGGGGTTACCAACCGGGGTAAAAGGCATGCCCCACGTGGGCTCTGCACAGCGAGCAGGCCGGCCTTACCAACCGGGGCAAAAGGTTATTTTTTTTATTTTTTTATAGTTGTTTTCGTGTTCTCTGCGCTAGATTAGAAATTCTATTTTCTTTTCTGTTTTTCTGTTCTCTGCACTAAACATTTATAGTAAGAAATATGAAAAATTATCGCACAAAAACACAGATAAAAACGAACAATAACATAAACATATAGTCTGCCACGAATACAAATATTGTTCGACACAATGACATAATTAAACATAGTTTGACATAAAACATAGTTCGACCTAGACATAGTATGACGTATAAATATAGAGCGACATAAGTACGTAATCATAGATCGACAGAAATATATATACTACGCATCAGCGTCGAAGGCAGCCTTGCCCTTGCCCTCGGCGTCGGAGGCAGTGTTGCCCGGGCTAGACTCGCCAGTGTCAGACTCGGAGGCGGAGCTGCTGACGAGCTATCCTGGCAGCAAAGGGGGCGGACAAAGGTGCCGTCGAAGATCTTCATCTCGAGCACTTCCAACTCCTCGTCCTTGAAGTACCTGAATGTGAGCATGTTGCCCGCATTTAGCTTGTGCATGCGCGCGAACTGCCCCACCCATAGCGCAGATAGAGGTCATCGTCACGTCGCTGCAGGATAACGCGCACGGGCCCGTTGTCACAGCCCTCCAACCGGAGGGTGAAACTATAGGGGCCCTTGCGCTCGAGGAGGATCGACGATATCTTCTCTGGAAGACGGAGCATGTTCTCCTGTGGGTGGAACAGGTGGACGAAGAACCCCGGTAGCCGGAGACCGTCCTCCTCCTCCTCCTCCTCTGCCGCCGCCGCAGCCTCCTCCTCCGCCGCAGCCTCCTCCTCCTCCTCCTCCGCCGCCGCCGCCGCAGCAGCAGCGCCGCGCCGTTTATGGCGTGTTGACCCCTTTGCACCGCGCTTTGCCCCCCTTGCAGCGCTTGATTCCCCCCGTGCTCCGCGTCCACGTCCATGAGTAGGAGGCATCGCTTCCTCCTCCTTGATGACTATGACGCCACCACCACGTGCATTCGATGCACGCGATCCACTTGTACGTGATCCACGTGGACGTCCAGGTCGACGTCCACCACGTTGTACAGGGATTTCTTCGACGGGGACGACGCCGCGCCCACCGTCGTTTACACGCGAACCACGGGGACGTCTCGCCATGGCTAAAAAAATAGCAAATAGCATCAATTTCATCAGTTCGCAACAATTGCATATAATCTAATAAAAATATAGCTAATAGCATCCATTTCATCAAAATTGCTTATAGATAATAGCTAATATAACTAAACAAGTTAGAAAAAGGAGTAACTATATGTTCTAGATCCTCATTTCAATTATAAATGCAACATTGATGAAATATTTAAACGTATGAATACACACCAAGAGTTACATAGCTCAGGTTCATTTTATTTAGCCCTAATACATCACGATGTAATAATATCACTTATACATATTAATGAAACATCTCTCAAACTAATTAACTCCGACTGGGTCCTAAGCCGCGTGGTGCTGAGTCGCGGGTGCTATGCATCCATAGGTAAGGAACCCTCACAGGGTCATAGCTCACGTGGTAAGGAACCCTCTGAATAATCGACCAACCGCTGTTATACTCCCTATCGAGCAAGTATATGTAGCGACGGACGTGCTCGTCCTTCTCTCTGATACGTTGTTGTACCACCTCCTCAGGGGCCGGCTCTCTCCGCACCGACCGTGGCCCACGCGATGGCCACCAAAGAATATCCGGGTCGACCACCTCACCCGGATTTCTCACCAAGCCGCGTGCCCCGGTACTAAGGACCTCCCAGTGCCAGCTCGGCGAGGCCCAGTCCCGGACATCGCCCGGCGGGTCCAACAGAGACATCGTCGCCAAGAAAAATAAACTAAAAACACATGAATGATATATGGACAAAGTAAATATTCCTAATTAAGTAAAAATTCTACTAATTATAAACATTCACTAAGTAAATTTCTAAACTAAAATTGCTATATTATAAAATTCATCTAATAGTATTAAGAAAAACCTAATTCACTTCTAAAGTAAACATTCACTAAGAAAAAAAATAGGTAAGTACAAAACCTAAATTTTTTCTAAGACTTCAATATCTAAATTTTTTCCTCTAAACCTCTAACTTATTTTTTCTAAGTGTCCAAGACCTAAATTTTTTCTAAGTCTCCAATACATAAATTTTTTCCTCTAAACCTCTAACTATTTTTTTCTAAGTGTCCAAGACCTAAATTTTTTCTAAGTCTCCAATACCTAATTTTTTTTGCTCTAAACCTATAACTAATTTTTTCTAAGTCTCGAAGACATAATTTTTTCTAAGTTTCCAATACCTAAATTTTTTCTAAGTCTCCAATACCTAATACTAATCTAACACTAATACTAATCCAATACCTAATTCTAATCTAATACTAAAAAAATTCTAAGTTGAGGAGGATGAGGGCGCGCCGAGTGTTACACGCAATAGCAAAAAATCGATGAAATTAAGCAAGATCGAACCAACGGGGACACGAGATTTTAACGTGGAAAACCCTTCCAACAAGGAAGAGAAAAAACCACGGGCACCAGCCAGCAATACTTCACTATTTCGGGTGAGGTTACAAACGCGTCGGGATTTACAATGTGTGGCGTATCCCGTGCGGCGGCTTACAAGAGGTATATAAAGGCGGTCCTGACCTAAGTAGGTCGGTAACGGTGCATCCAACTCGAACTCGGTAAGCCTCCGGCGACGGGCCTCGCGTAGCGGAGGCCGAACTTTATTTTATCTTCATATGTATTTGGATCACCATAAAACAACACTCCACCTTGAGACAAATTCCTTCATGTAGCATAAACGAAACCTTCACCTGAAACAAACAAGGAAAACACCTTTGGCGCCAAATAGCCTCTTGGGATAAACAGTGATACCAACTAAGGTTGAGCAAAGCTCAAACTTAGCAACAGGAACTGGCTTTGTCATCATATCAGCAGGATTATCATGAGTACTAATCTTGCATACCTTCAGTTTACCTTGTGCAACAACATCACGCACATAATGGTATTTGACATCAATGTGCTTTGTTCTCGCATGGAACATCTGATCCTTAGTAAGGTAAATAGCACTCTGACTGTCACAAAATAGGTTAATGCAAGTATCATCTCCACAAAGCTCAGCAAACAGACCTTTCAACCAAACTGACTCTTTGCATGCTTCAGCAATAGCCATATACTCAGCCTCAGTAGTAGATTGTGCAACAACACCCTGCAAAGTAGCCTTCCAGCTAACAACACATCCACTAACTGTAAACACATAACCTGTGAGGGATCTCCTCTTATCCAAGTCGGCAACAAAATCTGAATCCACATAGCCTGCGAGTTCCTCACCAGTTTTGCCAAACTTCAAGCAAGTTTTGGATGTGCCGCGAAGGTACCTGAAAATCCACTGAACAACTTTCCAATGTTCTTTACCAGAATTAGCCATATATCGACTGACCAAACTCACAGCATAATATAAATCAGGCCGAGAACACACCATGGCGTACATTAAGGAGTCAACAGCACTAGAATAGGGAACTCGTGACATGTACTCAATATCTTTGTCAGTAGTAGGACATTCAATGCTGACAACTTGATGTGTGAAGCAATTGGAGTACTATCAGACTTTGCATCATGCATATTAAAACGATGAAGAACTTTCTTAATGTAATTCTCCTGACTAAGAAATAGCAATCTAGATTTTCTGTCTCTTGAAATTTCCATACCTAGAATTTTCTTAGCAGGACCAAGATCCTTCATCTCAAACTCACTACTCAACTGTTTCTTCAATGTAGTGATTTCTTTTATGCTCTTGGCAGCAATTAACATATCATCAACATATAGCAACAGGTATATAGGCGATTCATCAACAAATTTAATGTACACACAGCTATCATATTCAGACCTGTCAAAGCCATGTGACATCATAAAAGAATTAAACCTTTTATACCACTGTTGAGGAGACTGTTTCAAACCGTAAAGGGACTTCTTTAGCTCGCACACGAAATCCTCCTTACCAGGCACTATGAACCCTTCAGGTTGGTCCATGTATATCTCCTCCTCAAGTTCTCCATGCAAAAACGCAGTCTTCACATCTAACTGCTCAAGCTCAAGATCATGCATAGCAACAATACTAAAGAAAGTACGAATAGAACTATGCTTGACAACTGGGGAGAACACATCATTATAATCCACTTCTGGGATCTGGCTGAAACCTTTTGCTACTAACCTTGCCTTAAACCTTGGAGGCTCACTAGGATATAAACCCTCATTTCTCTTAAAGATCTACTTACAGCGGATGCCCTTCTTTTGTTTAGGCAAGCGTACAACATCCCATGTGCCATTCTTCTCAAGTGATTGCATCTCCTCGTGCATTGCACCAATCCACTTGTCACGATCAACCGAAGTAATAGCTTCATTGTATGTAGCCGGTTCAGCATCATTCTCCACCTGTTCTGCACAACTTAGAGCAAAATAAACAACATCACATTCCTCAATTAAACGAGTACGAGGTCCTTTATTCCTCTTTTCTCTGCGCTCTGCAATAGACAAATTTTCTTGCTGCACAATAGGAGGTGAGGGTGGCACAATATCCTCCCCCATCAATTTCAGTTTCCTCCTCATCCAGGTGTTCAAGCTCCACCTGCATACGAACTCGTGGTTCGTCCTCATCAGAAGAATCTGGCACAATATCAGTCGACAAACTGTCCTCATACATAACAGATTCATTAAACACAACACTCCTGCTAAAGAAAGTCTTTTTGGTTTCTGAGTTCCACAACTTATATCCTTTTACTCCAGAACCATAACCAAGGAATAAGCACTTAACAGCTTTAGGCTCTAACTTTCCATTATCAACATGAGCATAGGAAGTGCAACCAAAAACTTTCAGTTGTGAATAATCAGCTGACTCACCAGACCATACCTCAATAGGAGTTTTCTTGTCAAGAGGGATGGATGGTGACCTGTTGATCAAGTAGCAGGCAGTGTTGGCAGCCTCAGCCCAAAAACGCCTATTCATGCGGGCGTTAGACAACATGCAGCAAGCTTTGGATATGATCGTCCTATTCATCCGCTCAGCTACACCATTCTGTTGAGGTGTGTACGGGATGGTGTGATGCCTGACAATGTCTTCCTGCACACAATAATCATCAAAAGCATGCGAACAAAATTCGCCACCATTCTCAGTACGAAGCAACTTCACCTTTCTCTCAGTTTGCTTTTCAACCATAACTTTCCACTCTTTAAAAGCAGCAAAATTATCATCCTTAGTTTTTAGGAAATAAGGCCAGACTCTTCTAGAGTAATCATCAATGGTAGTAAGCATATAACGAGCACCACCATAAGAGGGCTTACGTGAAGGCCCCCACAAATCAGCATGTACATAATCCAATGTACCTTTAGTGGTATGAACGGAAGCATTGAACTTAACTCTCTCATGCTTACCAAACACGCAGTGTTCACAGAACGGCAACTTACTCATATTGCAGTTCTTCAGAAGTTCTCTCTTGACCAAATCTGCCATACCATGTTCACTCATGTGTCCAAGTCGCTAATGCCAGAGGTTAGTGTACTTGGAACATAGACAGCAGCAGCACCAGACAAAGTGCTACCTAAGGATATATAACTTGGCAAGATTCATATCACCAATCATAACAATGAGAGAACCTTTTGATACCTTCGGGCGTTTATCCCCTCCGGCATATTTGTACCCGTCACAATCAAGGGTACTCAGCAAGATCAAATTTCTCGCCATGGATGGTATGTGTTTCACTCCTGTCAATGTACGTGTCATCCCACCATGGGTCTTGATCTGAATAGATCCAACGCCAACAAGGTGACATTCTTGTCGTTCCCCACACGCACAAAATCTCCAGTCTGCACACCCTCATAAGAACTGAACCAATCTTTGTTACAGCAAATATGAAACGAACAAGCAGTATCAAGAATCCACTCATCATCACGGGTAACTGATGACTCCCAAGTGCAGGAGATCAATTGTAGAACCTTTCGATAAGTATTTGAGTGTCGAACCCACGAGGAGCTGAAGGTAAGCTATCTATTCTCTAAAGCCCTATAACCCTCTTATATGGCTGTTTATGCAAAGCAATAAGTTTGACTAAAAGGAACTAACTAATTAAAAGCAAGTGACGTGGAGTGTGGTTTGTCTAGTAACTAGTGAAGCAAGTTTAAAATGCAAGTTTCTAAGCAAGTTTCACAAGTAGCAAGCAGCAAATATCTCAAGTATCTCAAGGGATCAAGTGTTCTAGCAATAGGTGTTTCGTTCGTGTGGTTGTCACAATTAGTGAAGCACATGTTTTAGTCTTAGTTGTTTCTTCTAGGAAGGAGCCATGAATAGGTATAGTCAAGTAAATGATGTACAGCCCCTTATGATGGATCATGTGGCCAAGTAAATGACTGCACAATATTGATTAAGACATAAAGTCCCACCATATCCTTACGTTCTAAGGTCCCCTATATATATCCCCCAATAACTTAACTTCGTGGCTCGGTCTCAGGTTACTGTCACTCCCAAGTCACCACCACTCCATTATGCTACCGGTGATCACCTTACATGCATTCCCCAACATATGAGTGCACTCGTATATTGTACATAAAGACAATCATAGAAGATAACAAACTTGTATGCAACCAATCAACGAACTATTTCACCATTGCCAAGAACAATTCACTACTCAAACATAGACGGGGACACAATACATCAAGGGAATATAGTATTGCATCATACATCGTGTTTTCCAAGAGATTACAGTGGAGAGATGGAGCTGATCTTGCTGTAGATGTTGATGATGAACACGCCGGAGGGGGTGGAGCCCTCCGGGGGTGATCCCGGCGGCGTTTCCCCCCTCCGATCTTCTCCGGCGGCAACCTTCTGTCTCTCATTTTCGTGGTTTCGTCTCTCGGCGCCGCCCCCTTCTCGAAAAGGCCAGGGGACCCTTTATATAGTCGTTTTTAGGTCACGAGACACTCGGGAGAAGAAAGATCGACGGCATCGGAGCCACGGGGGCAAAAAGGGGGCCCCACACGCGGCCAAGGAATCTGGCCCCATGGAGGGTCCTCTTTTCCACCTGGTTGGCCTTTTGGCCCTCTACTTTGGCCCATGGTCTTCGTCTCGAAAATGCTGAACCGTGCTCTTTGGCCTTGCCCTTTTTGGAGTCCCGAAGCTCCCGGAAAGTCTGAAACACTAAAAAGTACGTTTTCTGGAAAAACAGGGTTAGAACCAAAAGAAGGGGGATTGTTCAGAAAATCCCCCAAATCATTATTAAACATGAATATAAGTTGCTAATATGTAGGAAAAACAAGTTATAACATGCAAAGTTCATTTATGCATTTTACATGCATCAACATCTCCAAGGTTAACCCATACTCGTCGTCGAGTATGAAGGTGATAAAATTAACATGGACTTTGCATTTTAAAACAATCATGGAATATCAAAGAATATTATTCTTTCTACATATAATCAAATGATTCATAATGTAGATGAGTAGCAACATACAATTCATGTTATAAGAAATATCAAATATGCAAGCAAAGATGCTTCATGAAAGTTCACAAAGTGTAAAATGAAATAAAAGCACTATGGACCAAATGCATACACAAAATGAAAAATAAAATCCTATATTGGTCAAAGAATAGCATAATGGAAAATAGAAAATATGGTGGACACTTTGGAGAAAATTGAGTAGAGGTAAAACATGATCAAGTCTTATTTAGCCTCTAAATTATTCAACTAAAATTACTAATTGAAATGTGGTATCCATTGATCTAGGACTCTCATTGACCCTTTATCACTAGCATCTTAAATGGTGAATGTTGAAGTAATGTGAATGACAAGGTGGTTGAAAGCCTCATGCCCCGTGAGTGTGAAAACCTACTCCATGATTACTCAACTTAAGATTCCTAAATAAGCTTTGTACAATCATAATAAGTATTAATGACATCATAGAGAACCGCAAAGAGGTACCTCTTGCCCCATGACATGGAAACAAGCCCATGTCACAATGACAAGACAAACAAACGGAGTAGATCATCATCCTTTTTATTTTCATTCACTATTATGCATAGCTTCTTATTTTATTGTAGGGTGTGTTGTAGAGTCACTCAAGCTGTAAGTAAATTTCCACCATGATAAAGCATGGCTTGGGTTAGCGGCCCAATGCGTTTCTCTAGTCATATAGATACTTACTCATGAAAACTTACTATTCCTCTATTTCATTTCGGCATGGCAGGAGTCCAAAAACAAAAGTACATGATATCAACCAAATGTAAATTTTTGTGCAATGTTGAAAGCTTTCCGGTGATACACGTTTATAGCTAACTCCCAACCACACACTTGTCAAACGCAAAACTTGTGGCTCCCATTATTGGGTCATGTTTATTAGATGCATAAAAAGTAAAGTGTGCCTTCAAAAGTTCGTGAGAGTCCTATCCCAAGTTCAACCCATGACAATTAATAAAGTGAATATCTTAATTTAGAACATAAATAACGCAATAATATGGTGAACATACTCGGAATAGCAATGAAGCTAATGGGAAGATATGGTGGACTCACTGGAAATACTTGGCTAAGGAGTGTTGGAAACAAGTTTTTACTTGTTGGAATTTTTAAATTTTTGGCTAGCAAGAGGGAGATAGTTGAGCAGCTACTATGCATGCATATGTCCATAGAACTACTCATTTGATGACAAACTAAATAAATGTAACATCCCAAGTATGAAAAATAGCCATTAGAATGTTTGCTCTCTGTTATTTTATGTTTTGCATCATGACATCATGTTCATTGCATTTGTTTTGCTTTTTTTCCATTTGTTTTCCTCTGTTTTTCTTTGTTTTCCTTTGTTTTCTATTTGAATTTCAAATCAAATTTCAAACCTTTTGTTTCATACTTGTGATGTTACAATTTCCAAAATGATATTTCAAATCAAAACAATCATTTGTTTCCATTAAAGTTGTAATTCCAAACTATTGATCTGTTTCTAACAAAAATTCATCTAATACCAAAAACATTTGAAATTCCAAACCAACATCCAAATAATTGTTCATACTTGTTATGTTACAATTCTTCCAAATAAAAAGTTCAAATAAGACAACCATTTGTTTCCTTAAACCATAAGGTTCAAACTACTTAAAATTGGCTTTTAATAATTCAATTAATTCAAATTGCTTTCAAATTCAAATAAGTTTCCAAACAACACTCAATTTGAAATTATAAAAATTAGAAAATAGTTCATCCACTTGCTTCCAAGAAACTTGAATTTTAAATTAATGGTATCATGTCAATTATTTTCAATTAATATCAATCTCATACAAATTTTAAACAAATTTCAAACAGCACCTAAATTCAAATCTTTTTGAACAAACAAACGTGCACTTTGTGTTGTTAACATAAATAAGTAATATAAAATTTTTGCCTAATTTTTCCTAACCCAAAAATCCTTCTTTTCTTCCTATTCCAAATCAGCAAAAAAAAAGAACAAAGAAAAAATAAAAAGAAAGCAAAGAGAGAGAGAGGGGCAGTAGGCCCAGCCCATCTCACCCCTCAGGCCCGATACCCCCTAGCCCCTGTCTTCTTCCTCGTACGGATTCATCTGAAGGTGTCCACGTCTGCAGAACAGGGAGCAGACGGCTGAGCTCTCCCCCTCCCCCTATAAACCCTAGGGTGCCTCCTTCCCCTCTGCCCTAACACCCTTCTTCCTGCCTCTCCCTCTCTCACCGCCGTTTTCCCCTCCGATTCCTCCATCTACTCCCTGCACCTCCCTCTGTAACTGAACCTGCACCCCAGCTCCACCCGAAAATCCTCCCTCTTCCTCCGGCGATCACCGCCGGTAGAGACCTCCTCCTCGATGGCTGGGGCCGGGAATGGAACCCCCCGGCCACCCTCTTCCTCCTCCACCCCGCGGCAGCGGCCGGGAGGCTCCGATGCGCCGCCGCCATCCGCATCTCGCCGCCGGTCGCCCCCTGCACCGCCCTGCTCCGCCTGTGCTCTTCTCCCTCGAGGTGAGCTCCTTTCCCTCGACCCCTTCCTCCCTCTCCTCCTCCTCTCCACAGCGCACGCACCACGCAAGCACACGCCCGTCGCGGCCGCAGCAGGCACGCCCACGGCGAGCACCGCTGCCGTTCGCTGCCTCTGTCTCTGTCGTGGTACAGAAACCAACCTGCAAGTTTCAGTTAAGCAAAAATTCCGTTAACTCGATGCTGCACCTTATACCCCCCCACGACCCCTTCTGTCAACAACACAGAACACTACCGCAGTGGCAGTGGCCCTCTGCGCGCGCCCATGAGGGTGTGGGTTCGACCCCCCCTGCGCAATAAAACCAAACTTTTTATTTCATTTTGTTTAGATACAGAAACATGACAGATTCACACACAGGTCCTTGCTAATCTTTTCTAGACCCCTGTAATTATTTTTCCTAAGTCCCTAGTTAATAAAAAATGGCAGAATTACACCTTAAACTTGTAAATTGCATAAATAAATCATTTCAACTCCAAATTCAACTTTTTAAACATGTATTCTGTACCAAATTGAATTGTCTACCCAAATATAAAATGTGTTTACTGTTTTGAATATTTTAAATTGGTGAAATATTTGAAAACTTGTTTAATTCACTTAATTTTGCAAAATTCATAACTTGGGCATAAAAATTCCAAATTCCACAAACTAAATATGTTTTCCAATCAATTTTTCATGTAATTTCCAAATATCAACTTTGTTTGCTGTTTTGAATAATTTAAATTGCTGAAAACAACTGTTTCTTAATTATTGCATTTAAAATTGCCAAAATAATAACTTGCTCATTTTAAATCCATTTTCAACAAATAAAATATGTTTTCCATGCTAAATTAAACCACCTTTCCAAATATAAACTTTGTTTCATGTTTTGGATAATTAAAATTGGTTAAATAATTTAAACCTTGTTTAATTCATTTAAAATTGCTAAATTAATAACTTGCTCAAATTAAATTCTTTTTGAACCTATAAAATATGTTTTCAAACCATAAAAGTATAAACTTTTCAAATATGAATTTGGTTTAATGTTTTGAACAAATAAAATTCAAATAAATTCAAACTTGAATTAATTTCAATTAAATCTTGTTTAACTTGTTTAATTCATAAGTAATTCATTCAAAAAATCCTTTTTCAACAAGTGAAACATGTATTCCACCTAAAATTGTGTGTTCTTATCAAATATGAACTTTGTTATCTATTTTGAACAATTTAAATTGGTGAAAACAACAAATGCTTGTGTAACACCTTTAAGACACCAAAATTCCAAAACTTAATAAATGAATTCCAAAACTTGGTAAACCTTATTTCAAATTGCTCCTATTGTTGTTATCTTTCTGTTTTCCTCATCCATGCATCATGCTAATCCACTTTCACCTGTTGGCTAATGGTAAAACAATTAATCCAACCATAATTCATGGGCTTTCCATATGCAATCCAATTGCATATGGTTCCATTTAAACATGTTATCTTGTCAACTAGTTTATTTCTGATGCATCAATTAAATGGTCATGCATCATCCCATGTTTGTGCACTATGCCAAGTTATTGATTGTTTGTCTCTTTGCATTGTTTGTTTGCTTCTTGTCGGATATACGACGACGTTGAGACCGACGATACTTACGACACCCCTTCTGAGGATCTAGCTCAGTACCAGGCTGCTGAGTTTGCAGGCAAGTATTCACTCACATGAACCATTGTGTTCCTTTCAACATTGGATACCGATACTCTCCGTTGTCTATTCTGCTAGCCCTATGAATCGTTGCTTCTGTTCGATCCTATCACATGTTATCCCTTAACCCTGATATAGCCTCACCTCCACACCTATAACCTTTTTGCTTGTTGCCCGTGTCTTACTAGCATGCTTAGGGTTGTTTTGCTCGAGTCTGTTGTCCGTTACTTTCTGTTACTATATTTCATTATGTTCTGGGGCTCGATGTTAAACAATCAACCTGTTAATGTTTGAGGTAATAATAATTTGCTGATAAGGCACCGGCAGGAGGCCCGGCGTGGTTTTGAGGCCTGCTAGTGTCGACCCTAATTAGGAAAAGGGTCTTGTCTACTGATCCATGATGAGCGCACTAACCGCATGTGGGAAGCGTGTATGGGCGCCCCCCTCAATTTGATTCGATTCGCATCTCATCCAAATCGCCTCATTTAGTTCGGGTTTTCCATTTGCCGCATGCATATGCAGGTGCGAACCCTTGGCGCCAGGGTGGAACTTTTGTAGTCGGCATTTAGGGAGACACGTTCTTAGAGTGCTATGAGGGTCCCCTTTTCTTCGTGGGGCTTGATTAGCCGTGCGCTCAATTGCACAGGGTTCTTTGGTCTTGATGCGAAGAAGAGTTGAGTTGTGTTGAGTGCCCGCTTGGTGGGAAAGGCCTTCCCATCTGGCGGGTTATTCTTACGTGTACGGCCAAATTGGTGCACCCCTGCAGGGATAAATCTTCTTGAGAAGCCGTGTTTTCTGCGGTTATGGATTACTTGGTGAAAGTACTGGCTAACAAGTACTCAGGACAACTTACACGTAATGATTAACAATGTGACTAGTAATAGGCTTATTGACACAACAACCTGATCCATCATTAATCCAACTGTGTGAGTTATCCTCGGATTGCTTCTTTGGATAAGGGGCGAGATCCAGGATGGGTTTGTTTGAGGTTAGTTGGTAGGTTGGTTACGATACGCTATCTTATCTCTTTTCTGTTAGCCGGAAGTTGTAGTATGTTCTGTAGTTGGTTAGAGCAGCCCGCTGCAGCATCTTTTGTATCACCCCCTTTCTTCCGTTGAACCCAAAGCATCTGTGCTTGGTGTTGACGGGTTACACTTTGGTGAACTGTGAGTCTTGCTTGCCAGTACGTTTATGTACTGACCCCTTTGGGGCTGTGGTTTCCGCAGACTACGTTTCCGAGGATCCCCATGGTGGCTACTACGTGGAGTATGACGAGACTGCTGACGAGTAGATAGCGGACCCGGGCAGGATCCGAGACTTCGTGGATGGGCTCCGTCTTTTCGTTTCCGGCCTCTTAGGCCTATTTGGATCTTGTCTGTACTCAGACACTTTGGATGCTTCCGTTGTGATGTAATGATGAATTGTTGGGACATGTGTCCTCTGGATGATTGTATTTGCTATCTCTGCTCTAGTGAGAGCCATTTGCAACTTATTTCACTCTTTTGTGTCTTAGAGATCTGTTGTGATATCACTTGTTCAAATGCCGTTGACGTACCATGTGTGTATGTTTGAAGTACGTCAATGGAAGTATCTGGATTTCTACGGGATGGTTTGCGCAGACGATGAATAGTAAGAGAATGGTTGTCACACGTTTACGTGTTGGCCTGCTCATAGTGAGATGCGGGTGCCGGTATGCCCCGTAAGCCATTTATCTACTGTTTAACGGACGGTGAGTATTCCCTAGAAGTCCGGGTGCGACAAATGGTATCAGAGTCAGTCTGCCTGTAGGATCCCTTTTTACTGGTCGCAGTTGAGTCTAGAAACTATTTTGTAGCTATATAGGAAAAAATGAAACGTGAGAGTAGGAATTCTGTTCTTTTATTTCTTTCCCCACCCACCCTCCCTTTTCTGGTAAGGAAGTGCAACGTTGTTTTCCCTTCTCATCTAAACTTTCAAGTTAGGGTTTCACGAATCCTGGTTTCTCTAGGATGGTTATATCTACTAGACCATAGGAATGGAGGTGGTTGTGACATTATTTATCATCTTGCCTACTCACGATTGAGAACGGAGGCGTGTAAGCCCCGGAAGCAAATCCTCTATTCCTTAAGCAGTAGATATTGATCCTTTAGAAGCCCGGATGGGTTTTCCGTAGTACCTCAGGAGTGTTTTGATCTCGTTTTCCCGATGTTGCTTCGTTATCCTGCTCTTCTCAACATCCTTTTCGTCCGTTGAAATCTTGTTGTTGCTTCCCACTTCAGTTATTCTACCGGCGTCTGATCAATAACTTTGTTCCACCCTTCTGGCCAGATAGTCTATTCTCCAAATGAATCAAGTTCTACTCAGCTTTACACCCTCAATACAAAACCTCTCCCTTTACTTGAAAATGTTCCGGTGGTTTGCTAATTCCCTGACATCTTTCCAGAAGAATTGCCAGGAATGACTATCGTCTTGAAATTCCAGAAAAACTATCCAAGGGGCACGATGTGTTTCACGTGTCACAGCTCAAGAGGATCTTCCCAAGAAGTATCCGGACCTTTTCTTTTCTCAGTAAGAATCTCGGGGCGCGATTCCTTCAAGGGGGGGCGTTTTGTAACATCCCAAGTATGAAAAATAGCCATTAGAATGTTTGCTCTCTGTTATTTTATGTTTTGCATCATGACATCATGTTCATTGCATTTGTTTTGCTTTGTTTTCCATTTGTTTTCCTCTGTTTTTCTTTGTTTTCCTTTGTTTTCTATTTGAATTTCAAATCAAATTTCAAACCTTTTGTTTCATACTTGTGATGTTACAATTCCCAAAATGATATTTCAAATCAAAACAATCATTTGTTTCCATTAAAGTTGTAATTCCAAACTATTGATCTGTTTCTAACAAAAAATCATCTAATACCAAAAACATTTGAAATTCCAAACCAACATCCAAATAATTGTTCATACTTGTTATGTTACAATTCTTCCAAATAAAAAGTTCAAATAAGACAACCATTTGTTTCCTTAAACCATAAGGTTCAAACTACTTAAAATTGGCTTTTAATAATTCAATTAATTCAAATTGCTTTCAAATTCAAATAAGTTTCCAAACAACACTCAATTTGAAATTATAAAAATTAGAAAATAGTTCATCCACTTGCTTCCAAGAAACTTGAATTTTAAATTAATGGTATCATGTCAATTATTTTCAATTAATATCAATCTCATACAAATTTTAAACAAATTTCAAACAGCACCTAAATTCGAATCTTTTTGAAAAAACAAAAGTGCACTTTGTGCTGTTAACATAAATAAGTAATATAAAATTTTTGCCTAATTTTTCCTAACCCAAATATCCTTCTTTTCTTCCTATTCCAAATCAGCAAAAAAAAGAACAAAGAAAAAATAAAAAGAAAGCAAAGAGAGAGAGAGGGGCAGCAGGCCCAGCCCATCTCACCCCTCAGGCCCGATACCCCCTAGCCCCTGTCTTCTTCCTCGTACGGATTCATCTGAAGGTGTCCATGTCTACAGAACAGGGAGCAGACGGCTGAGCTCTCCCCCTCCCCCTATAAACCCTAGGGTGCATCCTTCCCCTCTGCCCTAACACCTTTCTTCCTCCCTCTCCCTCTCTCACCGCCGTTTTCCCCTCCGATTCCTCCATCTACTCCCTGCACCTCCCTCTGTAACTGAACCTGCACCCCAGCTCCACCCGAAAATCCTCCCTCTTCCTCCGGCGATCGCCGCCGGTGGAGACCTCCTCCTTGATGGCTGGGGCCGGGAATGGAACCCCCCGGCCACCCTCTTCCTCCTCCACCCCGCGGCAGCGGCCGGGAGGCTCCGATGCGCCGCCGCCATCTGCATCTCGCCGCCGGTCGCCCCCTGCTCCGCCTCTGCTCTTCTCCCTCGAGGTGAGCTCCTTTCCCTCGACCCCTTCCTCCCTCTCCTCCTCCTCTCCACAGCGCATGCACCACGCAAGCACACACCCGTCGCGGCCGCAGCATGCACGCCCACGGCGAGCACCGCTGCCGTTCGCTGCCTCTGTCTCTGTCGTGGTACAGAAACCAACCTGCAAGTTTCAGTTAAGCAAAAATTCAGTTAACTCGATGCTGCACCTTATACCCCCCCCCCCCCACGACCCCTTCTGTCAACAACACAAAACACTACCGCAGTGGCAGTGGCCCTCTACGCGCGCCCAGGAGGGTGTGGGTTCGATCCCCCCCTGCGCAATAAAACCAAACTTTTTATTTCATTTTGTTTAGATACAGAAACATGACAGATTCACACACAGGTCCTTGCTAATCTTTTCTAGACCCCTGTAATTATTTTTCCTAAGTCCCTAGTTAATAAAAAAGGCAGAATTACACCTTAAACTTGTAAATTGCATAAATAAATCATTTCAACTCCAAATTCAACTTTTAAACATGTATTCTGTACCAAATTGAATTGTCTACCCAAATATAAATTTGTTTACTGTTTTGAATATTTTAAATTGGTGAAATATTTGAAAACTATGTTTAATTCACTTAATTTTGCAAAATTCATAACTTGGCATAAAAATTCCAATTCCACAAACTAAATATGTTTTCCAATCAATTTTCACGTACTTTCCAAATATCACTTTGTTTGCTGTTTTGAATAATTTAAATTGCTGAAACAATGTGTTTCTTAATTATTGCATTTAAAATTGCCAAATAATAACTTGCTCATTTAATCCATTTTTCAAAAAATAAAATATGTTTTCCATGCTAAATTAAACCACCTTTCCAAATATAAACTTGTTCATGTTTTGGATAATTAAAATTGGTTAAATAATTTAAACCTTGTTTTAATTCATTTAAAATTGCTAAATTAATAACTTGCTCAAATTAAATTCTTTTTTGAACCTATTAAATATGTTTTTCAAACCATAAAAGTATAAACTTTTCAAATATGAATTTGGTTTAATTTTGAACAAATAAAAATTCAAATAAATTCAAACTTGAATAATTTCAATTAAATCTTGTTAACTTGTTTAATTCATAAGTAATTCATTCAAAAAATCCTTTTTCAGCAAGTGAAACAGTATTCCACCTAAAAATTGTGTGTTCTTATCAAATATGAACTTGTTATCTATTTTGAACAATTTAAATGGTGAAAACAACAAAAGCTTGTGTAACACCTTAAGACACCAAAATTCCAAAACTTAATAAATGAATTCCAAAACTTGGTAAACCTTATTTCAAATTGCTCCTATTGTTGTTATCTTTCTGTTTTCCTCATCCATGCATCATGCTAATCCACTTTCACCTGTTGGCTAATAGTAAAACAATTAATCTAACCATAATTCATGGGCTTTCCATATGCAAACCAATGCATGGTTCCATTAAACATGTTATCTTATCAACTAGTTTATTTCTGATGCATCAATTAAATGGTCATGCATCATCCCATGTTTTGTGCACTATGCCATGTTATTGTTGTTTGTCTCTTTGCGTTTGTTTGTTTGCTTCTTCTCGGATATACGACGACGTTGAGACCGACGATACTTACGACACCCCTTCTGAGGATCTAGCTCAGTACCAGGCTGCTGAGTTTGCAGGCAAGTATTCACTCACATGAACCATTGTGTTCCTTTCAACATTGGATACCGATACTTTCCGTTGTCTATTCTGCTAGCCCTATGAATCGTTGCTTCTGTTCGATCCTATCACATGTTATCCCTTAACCCTTATATAGCCTCACCTCCACACCTATAATCTTTTGCTTGTTGCCGTGTCTTACTACAGCTTAGGGTTGTTTTGCTCGAGTCTGTGTCCGTTACTTTTTGTTACTATATTTCATTATGTTCTGGGGCTCGATGTTAAACAATCAACATGTTAATTTTGAGGTAATAATAATTTGCTGATAAGGCACCGCAGGAGCCCGCGTGGTTTTGAGCCTGCTAGTGTCGACCCAATAGGAAAAGGGTCTTGTCTACTGATCCATGAGCGCACTAACCGCATGTGGAAGCGTGTATGGGCGCCCCCCCTCAATTTGATTCGATTCGCATCTCATCCAAATCGCCTCATTAGTTCGGGTTTTCCATTGCCGCATGCATATGCAGTGCGAACCCTTGCGCCAGGGTGGAACTTTTTGTAGTCGGCATTTAGGGAGACACGTTCTTAGAGTGCTATGAGGGTCCCCTTTTCTTCGTGGGGCTTGATTAGCCGTGCGCTCATTGCACAGGGTTCTTTGGTCTTGATGCGAAGAAGAGTTGAGTGTGTTGAGTGCCCGCTTGTGGGAAAGGCCTTCCCATCTGGCGGGTTATTCTTACGTGTACGCCAAATTGGTGCACCCCTGCAGGATAAATCTTCTGAGAGCCCGTGATTTCTGCGGTTATGGATACTTGGTGAAAGTACTGGCTAACAAGTACTCAGGACAACTTACACCTAATGATAACAATGTGACTAGTAATAGGCTAATTGACACAACAACCTGATCCATCATTAATCCAACTGTGTGAGTTATCCTCGGATTGCTTCTTTGGATAAGGGGCGAGATCCAGGATGGGTTTGTTTGAGGTTAGTTGGTAGGTTGGTTACGATACCTATCTTATCTCTTTTCTGTTAGCCGGAAGTTGTAGTATGTTCTGTAGTTGGTTAGAGCAGCCCCTGCAACATCTTTTGTATCACCCCCTTTCTTCCGTTGAACCCAAAGCATCTGTGCTTGGTGTTGACGGGTTACACTTTGGTGAACTGTGAGTCTTGCTTGCCAGTACGTTTATGTACTGACCCTTTGGGGCTGTGGTTTTCCGCAGACTACGTTTCCGAGGATCCCCATGGTGGCTACTACGTGAGTATGACGAGACTGCTGACGAGTAGATAGCGGACCCGGGCAGATCCGAGACTTCGTGGATGGGCTCCGTCTTTTCGTTTCCGCCTCTTAGGCCTATTTGGATCTTGTCTGTACTCAGACACTTTGGATGCTTCCGTTGTGATGTAATGATGAATTGTTGGACATGTGTCCTCTCGATGATTGTATTTGCTATCTCGCTCTAGTGAGAGCCATTTGCAACTTATTTCACTCTTTTGGGTCTTAGAGATCTGTTGTGATATCACTGTTCAAATGCCGTTGACGTACCATGTGTATGTTTGAAGTACGTCAATGGAAGTATCTGGATTTCTACGGATGGTTTTGCGCAGACGATGAATAGTAAGAAATGGTTGTCACAACTTTACGTGTTGGCCTGCTCAGTGAGATGCGGGTGCCGGTATGCCCCGTAAGCCATTTATCTACTGTTTAACGGACGGTGAGTATTCCCTAGAAGTCCGGGTGCGACAAATGGTATCAGAGCCAGTCTGCCTGTAGGATCCCTTTTACTGGTCGCAGTTGAGTCTAGAAACTTTTGTAGCTATATAGGAAAAAAATGAAACGTGAGAGTAGGAATTCTGTTCTTTTATTTCTTTCCCCACCCACCCTCCCTTTTCTGGTAAGGAAGTGCAACGTTGTTTTCCCTTCTCATCTAAACTTTCAAGTTAGGGTTTCACGAATCCTGTTTCTCTAGGATGGTTATATCTACTAGACCATAGGAATGGAGGTGGTGACATTATTTATCATCTTGCCTACTCACGATTGAGAACGGAGGCGTGTAAGCCCCGAAGCAAATCCTCTATTCCTTAAGCAGTAGATATTGATCCTTTAGAAGCCCGGATGGGTTTTCCGTAGTACCTCAGGAGTGTTTTGATCTCGTTTTCCCGATGTTGCTTCGTTATCCTGTTCTTCTCAACATCCTTTTCGTCCGTTGAAATCTTGTTGTTGCTTCCCACTTCAGTTATTCTACCGGCGTCTAATCAATAACTTTGTTCCACCCTTCTGGCCAGATAGTCTATTCTCCAAATGAATCAAGTTCTACTCAGCTTTACACCCTCAATACAAAACCTCTCCCTTTACTTGAAAATGTTCCGGTGGTTTGCTAATTCCCTGACATCTTTCCAGAAGAATTGCCAGGAATGACTATCGTCTTGAAATTCCAGAAAAACTATCCAAGGGGCACGATGTGTTTCACGTGTCACAGCTCAAGAGGATCTTCCCAAGAAGTATCCGGACCTTTTCTTTTCTCAGTAAGAATCTCGGGGCGCGATTTCTTCAAGGGGGGGTGTTTTGTAACATCCCAAGTATGAAAAATAGCCATTAGAATGTTTGCTCTCTGTTATTTTATGTTTTGCATCATGACATCATGTTCATTGCATTTGTTTTGCTTTGTTTTCCATTTGTTTTCCTCTGTTTTTCTTTGTTTCCTTTGTTTTCTATTTGAATTTCAATCAAATTTCAAACCTTTTGTTCATACTTGTGATGTTACAATTTCCAAAATGATATTTCAAATCAAAACAATCATTTGTTTCCATTAAAGTTGTAATTCCAAACTATTGATCTGTTTCTAACAAAAATTCATCTAATACCAAAAACATTTGAAATTCCAAACCAACATCCAAATAATTGTTCATACTTGTTATGTTACAATTCTTCCAAATAAAAAGTTCAAATAAGACAACCATTTGTTTCCTTAAACCATAAGGTTCAAACTACTTAAAATTGGCTTTAATAATTCAATTAATTCAAATTGCTTTCAAATTCAAATAAGTTTCCAAACAGCACTCAATTTGAAATTATAAATTAGAAAATAGTTCATCCACTTGCTTCCAAGAAACTTGAATTTTAAATTAATGGTATCATGTCAATTATTTTCAATTAATATCAATCTCATACAAATTTTAAACAAATTTCAAACAGCACCTAAATTCGAATCTTTTTGAAAAAACAAAAGTGCACTTTGTGCTGTTAACATAAATAAGTAATATAAAATTTTTGCCTAATTTTTCCTAACCCAAAAATCCTTCTTTTCTTCCTATTCCAAATCAGCAAAAAAAAGAACAAAGAAAAAATAAAAAGAAAGCAAAGAGAGAGAGAGAGGGGCAGCAGGCCCAGCCCATCTCACCCCTCAGGCCCGATACCCCCTAGCCCCTGTCTTCTTCCTCGTACGGATTCATCTGAAGGTGTCCACGTCTACAGAACAGGGAGCAGACGGCTGAGCTCTCCCCCTCCCCCTATAAACCCTAGGGTGCCTCCTTCCCCTCTGCCCTAACACCTTTCTTCCTCCCTCTCCCTCTCTCACCGCCGTTTTCCCCTCCGATTCCTCCATCTACTCCCTGCACCTCCCTCTGTAACTGAACCTGCACCCCAGCTCCACCCGAAAATCCTCCCTCTTCCTCCGGCGATCGCCGCCGGTGGAGACCTCCTCCTCGATGGCTGGGGCCGGGAATGGAACCCCCCGGCCACCCTCTTCCTCCTCCACCCCGCGGCAGCGGCCGGGAGGCTCCGATGCGCCGCCGCCATCCGCATCTCGCCGCCGGTCGCCCCCTGCTCCGCCTCTGCTCTTCTCCCTCGAGGTGAGCTCCTTTCCCTCGACCCCTTCCTCCCTCTCCTCCTCCTCTCCACAGCGCATGCACCA
This sequence comes from Alopecurus myosuroides, assembly GCA_028641055.1. Classification (NCBI taxonomy): domain Eukaryota; kingdom Viridiplantae; phylum Streptophyta; class Magnoliopsida; order Poales; family Poaceae; genus Alopecurus; species Alopecurus myosuroides. Next base: position 13,597 of record JAPCYS010000444.1, on the reverse strand, counting down.
CGCAAGCACACACCCGTCGCGGCCGCAGCATGCACGCCCACGGCAAGCACCGCTGCCGTTCGCTGCCTCTGTCTCTGTCGTGGTACAGAAACCAACCTGCAAGTTTCAGTTAAGCAAAATTCAGTTAACTCGATGCTGCACCTTATACCCCCCCCCCCCCACGACCCCTTCTGTCAACAACACAAAACACTACCGCAGTGGCAGTGGCCCTCTGCGCGCGCCCAGGAGGGTGTGGGTTCGATCCCCCCCTGCGCAATAAAACCAAACTTTTTATTTCATTTTGTTTAGATACAGAAACATGACAGATTCACACACAGGTCCTTGCTAATCTTTTCTAGACCCCTGTAATTATTTTTCCTAAGTCCCTAGTTAATAAAAAATGGCAGAATTACACCTTAAACTTGTAAATTGCATAAATAAATCATTTCAACTCCAAATTCAACTTTTTAAACATGTATTCTGTACCAAATTGAATTGTCTACCCAAATATAAAATTTGTTTACTGTTTTGAATATTTTAAATTGGTGAAATATTTGAAAACTTGTTTAATTCACTTAATTTTGCAAAATTCATAACTTGGGCATAAAAATTCCAAATTCCACAAACTAAATATGTTTTCCAATCAATTTTTCACGTACTTTCCAAATATCAACTTTGTTTGCTGTTTTGAATAATTGAAATTGCTGAAAACAACTGTTTCTTAATTATTGCATTTAAAATTGCCAAAATAATAACTTGCTCATTTATATCCATTTTCAACAAATAAAATATGTTTTCCATGCTAAATTAAACCACCTTTCCAATATAAACTTTGTTTTCATGTTTTGGATAATTAAAATTGGTTAAATAATTTAAACCTTGTTTAATTCATTTAAAATTGCTAAATTAATAACTTGCTCAAATTAAATTCTTTTTGAACCTATAAAATATGTTTTCAAACCATAAAAGTATAAACTTTTCAAATATGAATTTGGTTTAATGTTTTGAACAAATAAAAATTCAAATAAATTCAAACTTGAATTAATTTCAATTAAATCTTGTTTAACTTGTTTAATTCATAAGTAATTCATTCAAAAAATCCTTTTTCAACAAGTGAAACATGTATTCCACCTAAAATTGTGTGTTCTTATCAAATATGAACTTTGTTATCTATTTTGAACAATTTAAATTGGTGAAAACAACAAATGCTTGTGTAACACCTTTAAGACACCAAAATTCCAAAACTTAATAAATGAATTCCAAAACTTGGTAAACCTTATTTCAAATTGCTCCTATTGTTGTTATCTTTCTGTTTTCCTCATCCATGCATCATGCTAATCCACTTTCACCTGTTGGCTAATAGTAAAACAATTAATCTAACCATAATTCATGGGCTTTCCATATGCAATCCAATTGCATATGGTTCCATTTAAACATGTTATCTTATCAACTAGTTTATTTTTGATGCATCAATTAAATGGTCATGCATCATCCCATGTTTGTGCACTATTCCATGTTATTGGTTGTTTGTCTCTTTGCGTTGTTTGTTTGCTTCTTCTCGGATATACGACGACGTTGAGACCGACGATACTTACGACACCCCTTCTGAGGATCTAGCTCAGTACCAGGCTGCTGAGTTTGCAGGCAAGTATTCACTCACATGAACCATTGTGTTCCTTTCAACATTGGATACCGATACTTTCCGTTGTCTATTTTGCTAGCCCTATGAATCGTTGCTTCTGTTCGATCCTATCACATGTTATCCCTTAACCCTGATATAGCCTCACCTCCACACCTATAACCTTTTTGCTTGTTGCTCGTGTCTTACTAGCATGCTTAGGGTTATTTTGCTCGAGTCTGTTGTCCGTTACTTTCTGTTACTATATTTCATTATGTTCTGGGGCTCGATGTTAAACAATCAACCTGTTAATGTTTGAGGTAATAATAATTTGCTGATAAGGCACCGGCAGGAGGCCCGGCGTGGTTTTGAGGCCTGCTAGTGTCGACCCTAATTAGGAAAAGGGTCTTGTCTACTGATCCATGATGAGCGCACTAACCGCATGTGGGAAGCGTGTATGGGCGCCCCCCCTCAATTTGATTCGATTCGCATCTCGTCCAAATCGCCTCATTTAGTTCGGGTTTTCCATTTGCCGCATGCATATGCAGGTGCGAACCCTTGGCGCCAGGGTGGAAATTTTGTAGTCGGCATTTAGGGAGACACGTTCTTAGAGTGCTATGAGGGTCCCCTTTTCTTCGTGGGGCTTGATTAGCCGTGCGCTCAATTGCACGGGTTTCTTTGGGCTTGATGCGAAGAAGAGTTGAGTTGTGTTGAGTGCCCCGCTTGGTGGGAAAGGCCTTCCCATCTGGCGGGTTATTCTTACGTGTACGGCCAAATTGGTGCACCCCTGCAGGGATAAATCTTCTCGAGAAGCCGTGTTTTCCGCGGTTATGGATTACTTGGTGAAAGTACTGGCTAACAATTACTCAGGACAACTTACACCTAATGATTAACAATGTGACTAGTAATAGGCTTATTGACACAACAACCTGATCCATCATTAATCCAACTGTGTGAGTTATCCTCGGATTGCTTCTTTGGATAAGGGGCGAGATCCAGGATGGGTTTGTTTGAGGTTAGTTGGTAGGTTGGTTACGATACGCTATCTTATCTCTTTTCTGTTAGCCGGGAGTTGTAGTATGTTCTGTAGTTGGTTAGAGCAGCCCGCTGCAGCATCTTTTGTATCACCCCCTTTCTTCCGTTGAACCCAAAGCATCTGTGCTTGGTGTTGACGGGTTACACTTTGGTGAACTGTGAGTCTTGCTTGCCAGTACGTTTATGTACTGACCCCTTTGGGGCTGTGGTTTCCGCAGACTACGTTTCCGAGGATCCCCATGGTGGCTACTACGTGGAGTATGACGAGACTGCTGACGAGTAGATAGCGGACCCGGGCAGGATCCGAGACTTCGTGGATGGGCTCCGTCTTTTCGTTTCCGGCCTCTTAGGACTATTTGGATCTTGTCTGTACTCAGACACTTTGGATGCTTCCGTTGTGATGTAATGATGAATTGTTGGGACATGTGTCCTCTCGATGATTGTATTTGCTATCTCTGCTCTAGTGAGAGCCATTTGCAACTTATTTCACTCTTTTGTGTCTTAGAGATCTGTTGTGATATCACTTGTTCAAATGTCGTTGACGTACCATGTGTGTATGTTTGAAGTACGTCAATGGAAGTATCTGGATTTCTACGGGATGGTTTGCGCAGACGATGAATAGTAAGAGAATGGCTGTCACACGTTTACGTGTTGGCCTGCTCATAGTGAGATGCGGGTGCCGGTATGCCCCGTAAGCCATTTATCTACTGTTTAACGGACGGTGAGTATCCTCTAGAAGTCCGGGTGCGACAATAAACCAGCAATTAACATCAAGGACCTGAATAAGAGATAGCTCAAGACAACATTATTGCAAATTTCTACACATAAAAAGCCTATAAATCATGCAAACATATGTAGCTCTTCAAATCAACCATGGCATCTCTATTCCAAGTCATAATACTAGCATCCAATACATTCCAACCCCAAACTCCAGTAGCTCAATCTCATATAAAATGATGGGTGTGGTCTTATCAAAACAAAAATAAAAACAAAAACTAGACGCTTCAAGTCTCTACGATAAATGTTTTGCTTAGAAAAACAGAAAGTAGACGTGTGCTAACCAAAAGAGTGTAGCTCCAGTGGGGTGTTCATCACATCCCCAAGCTTATGGCTTTAACCATTCTTGGATGTCTTGAGGCGCAGCTCCTCTATTCCCTGTGAAAAAACTTCACAAAACATGTTTCTCGCATTCTTTTTCTGTGGGGTGAGATTAGCAAGGACAAACAAATCACATGCTTGCTGTGCAAAATTCCAAATCAAATGCTCCAGTAGATAGACAATAAGGTTCATTATGTTGTATGTTCACTCTCTTGCTTGAAAGAATCATGGAAATTTGATTCCCAAGCCCAAAGAGTGCATAAAACAAAAGAAGGCAGAATCTGTTCAGAAAAGCAACAGCAGCAAAACGAACGTTTTTCCCTAAGCTAGACTCGTCCAAAAATTAATACAATTTTTGTGCTTACAGAGGACAAAAAGTTGCAGAACATACTAAAAAATTAGCTCAATCCGACGTACCAATAAAAAACGTAAAATCATACGGTGAGCAGACTCGTGCTGAAACAGAAATTTCATGCACTTGGATAGCAACTTATAAGTCCAAATGGGTTTGACTTGAATCTTTATTTAAAACTCCAGAATTAAAACAAAAAAAAATAATCTTTTGAGACAGCAATAGGACACTAGGAAAATCCAAACAAAAACAACCGGATTGCCTCCCGTAAAGCGCTTTATTGATAGCCATATAGCTAGGCTTTTCTTACTTAACATCATGGTGGTTGGAGTGAGGTTGCTCGGCATCCCCAAGCTTGGATTCTTGTACTTATTTGATACATTTAGGGTGAGACCAGGGGTACATCCCCAAGCTTGATTGGTTGTCCCTCTTGATCTTTGTTCATCTCACTCAACTCTTCCTCCTGAAAAATTCTTCTTACACAAATCTCAACATAAAACTTGATTAGAGGGGTTAGTGCCTCCATAAATAAAATCCACATAGGTACAGCAAAGACACATCATGAGTTGATTCTAAATATTAACTACTGTTAATACAGTTGTGCAATGCTCCTTGATCAAAAGAACCCCACAAAACACAAGTAATGAGAGCAATGCAAAATAAAGACATAATCTGCCAAAAACTGAACAGCCCGTAAAGAGTGAATTTTTAGAGGCACTTAAGTTGCTCAAATCAGAAAACTTAAAACTAATGAAATATGTAGTGATAACTAAATATTTCTGTCCTAAATTACCAGGTCAAAATTCCACTTCTATGATTTTAAACATTTTTCGCAGTGAAGTTCAGGAATCTGTTTTCTGGACAGCTAATTACTATTGTTTAATCCTATCTCTCATATAAGATTATTCTTGCCATTTATGATGAGAAATAAGACAGAAATGTGATTTTACAGTAGTGAACTAATATTTTTATTGTTTTTAGCTTTGGAAAAAGTTTTAATGATAGAGACTTTGAAACATTTCATTGGCATGAACAACACATGTTCAAGGTTGACCCCAACTTCTCCATTACTCATCCTTCTCATTTACTTTCCCAAATTTTTTATAAAATGAAAATCTTAAACTAAATGATACATAACAGTAGGTAAATGTTGTAAAGACATAAATGTGTGCTCAAACCGAATAGGAAATTAAAGCATAAGGAACACACCAAAAAATATTAAACAATTTATTTTTAAGTCTAACCTATTTCCTATGCATTGGCATTTTGTAATGAAACAAATAAAATAAGCACATAATAGCAAGCAAAGAAAGGTAGATCAAGTGCAAGTGCAACTTCAATACTTTCAGCATAAAGAGGGGAAACTTAATATTGTTGAAATATGTGTAACCATGTTTCCCTCTCTCATAATAATTTTCAGTAGCATCATGAATAGATTCAACAATATGAATATCACATAAAACATTCTTATCATGAGCCACATGCATAAAAGAATCACTACTCTCCACATAAGTAAAATCCTCATTAGTGATGGGAGTTAAACATTCATAATTTTCATTGCAATCATCATATATAGGAGGCATAGTATCATCAAAGTGAATTTTCTCCTCGAAGCTCGGGGAACTAGAAATATCATGCTCATCAAAACCAACTTCCCCAAGCTTAAAACTTTCCATAGAATCAACAAGTATATCATTTTTATCCTCAATAGTAGGGGGACTAAAAATATCATATTCGTCAAGACAAACTTCCCCAAGCTTAAGGTTTTCCTTAGCAATAAAGGTGTTCACAGAATTAGTACTACCACAAATATGATTGTTGTGCAAATAATTTTTCAATTTCTCCTCAAACACTTCATGTCCTAATTCAAGGTAGATATTATACAGTTCTAAAATTGTTTGGTTGTTTTCCATTATTTTATTTTTTGTGTTTTAGGTTTATATGTTAGTATGCAATGCAAACAAGAATAAAAGCTTAGCACAACGCTCCCCGGCAACGCCGCCAGAAAAGTGCTTGATGACTCCCAAGTGCAGGAGATCAATTGTAGTACCTTTCGATAAGTATTTGAGTGTCGAACCCACGAGGAGCTGAAGGTAAGCTATCTACTCTCTAAAGCCCTATAACCCTCTTATATGGCTGTTTATGCAAAGCAATAAGTTTGAATAAAAGGAACTAACTAATTAAAAAGCAAGTGACGTGGAGTGTGGTTTGTCTAGTAACTAGTGAAGCAAGTTTAAAATGCAAGTTTCTAAGCAAGTTTCACAAGTAGCAAGCAGCAAATATCTCAAGTATCTCAAGGGAGCAAGTGTTCTAGCAATAGGTGTTTCGTTCGTGTGGTTGTCACAATTAGTTAAGCACTTGTTTTAGTCTAAGTTGTTTCTTCTAGGAAGGAGCCATGAATAGGTATAGTCAAGTAAATGATCTACAACCCCTTATGATGGATCATGTGGCCAAGTAAATGACTGCACAAGATTTATTAAGACATAAAGTCCCACCATAGCCTTACGTTCTAAGGTCCCCTATATATATCCCCCAATAACTTAACTTTGTGGCTCGGTCTCAGGTTACTGTCACTCCCAAGTCACCACCACTCCATTATGCTACCGGTGATCACCTTACATGCATTCCCCAACATATGCGTGCACTCATATATTGTACATAAAGACAATCATAGAAGATAACAAACTTGTATGCAACCAATCAACGAACTATTTCACCATTGCCAAGAACAATTCACTACTCAAACATAGACGCGGAGACACGATACATCAAGGGAATATAGTATTGCATCATACATCATGTTTGCCAAGAGATTACAGTGGAGAGATGGAGCTGATCTTGCTGTAGATGTTGATGATGAACACGCCGGAGGGGGATGGAGCCCTCCGGGGGTGATACCGGCGGCGTTTCCCCCCTCCGATCTTCTCCGGCGGCAGCCTTCTGTCTCTCTGTTTCTGGTTTCGTCTCTCGGCGCCGCCCCCTTCTTGAAAAGGCCAGGGGACCCTTTATATAGTCGTTTTTAGGTCACGAGACACTCGGGAGAAGAAAGATCGACGGCATCAGAGCCACGGGGGCAAAAAGGGGGCCCCACATGCGGCCAAGGAATCTGGCTGCGTGGAGGGTCCTCTTTTCCACCTGGTTGGCCTTTTGTCCCTCTACTTTGGCCCCTGGTCTTCGTCTCGAAAATTCTGAACCGTGCTCTTTGGCCTTGCCCTTTTTTGAGTCCCGAAGCTCCCGGAAAGTCTGAAACACTAAAAAGTATGTTTTCTGGAAAAACAGGGTTAGAACCAAAAGAAGGGGGATTGTTCAAAAAATCCCCCAAATCATTATAAAACATGAATATAAGTTGCTAATATGTAGGAAAAACTAGTAATAACATGCAAAGTTCATCTATGAATTTTACATGCATCAGTAACACATGCAGCAAAAACAACTAAGCATTCACCATCTGAACTATTATCACCAGCAACAACAGCAGCCTTACCAGTACCATTACCATTACCGTCAGATTTATTTTTCGGTTGGTATGTGTCGTTTCTTTTCTCCTTGTTCTGTACCTTCCAGCAATCCTCAATAGTGTGATTGGTTTTTCTTACAGTACCTGCAAAACTTGTCTCGTCCTTTGGTCTTTGAACGGTCCCTGCTCTTATCTCTGTTGTTGTTGTAGTTGTTATCTCGCTGCTCACGTCTACCTCGGACCTGCAATGCATTTCCTTTGGAAGACGATACGTTAGACTGCACCATAACTTTCATCTTTTCCCTGGTCTGCAATGCCTCACAAACTTCCGCGAGGGTTAGTTCATCGCGGCTTAACAGTATGGTATCCCGCAGGTTTGTAAAAGAACTAGGCAGTGAACATAACAACAGAAGAGCTAAATCTTCATCCTCATATTTTACCTCCATCGACACTAGGTCGGACACGATCTCCTTAAAGATCGACAAGTGATTCATTACAGAACCACCATCTTGCATCTTGAGCGAGAACAACTTATCTTAACATGCATCTTGATGGTTAGATCCTTTGACATGCAGATCGATTCCAGTTTGAGCCCCAACATTGCTGCGGATTTCTCCTGCAGCACCTCTTGCAAAATATCATTAGATAGATGAAGTTGAATCAACGACAAAGCCTTGCGATCTTTGCGCTTATCCTCAGGGTCCACTCCCTCGCTTCCTTATTCCCGAAAGCATCCAGCGCCTCATCAAGATCCGATGATTGCGACAGAACCGCACGCATCTTTACTTGCCACAGAGAAAACCTCGTCTTGTAGTCCAGCAACGGTAGATCAAACTTCATCGATGCCATCTCGAATCCCTAATCTGAAACATGGCTCTGATACCACTTGTTACACAGAATAGCAAAACAACGATGAAATTAAGCAAGATCGAACCAACGGGGACACGAGATTTTAACGTGGAAAACCCTTCCAACAAGGAAGAGAAAAAACCACGCGCGCTAGCCAGAAATACTTCACTATTTCGGGTGAAGTTACAAACGCGCCGGGATTTGCAATGTGTGGCTTATCCCGTGAGGCGGCTTACAAGAGGTATATAAAGGCGGTCCTGACCTAACTAGGTCGGTAACGATGAATCCAACTCGAACTCGGTAAGCCTCCGGCGACGGGCCTCGCGTAGCGGAGGCCGAACTTTCCTTTATCTTCATATTAATTTGGATCACCATAAAACAACAGCGAGGAGGCGATCTCACCTGAGGAGGAGGGCACGGCGGCGAGGAAGAAGGCTTGGGCGCGGGCGAGGCCGCCGGCGGCGATCTCGGGCGGCGCGAGGACGGGCGGCGCGGGGAGGCGAGGAGGAGAGGACGGGCGGCACGGAGAAGAGGACGGGCGGCGCGGGAGGAGAAGACGGGCGGCGTGGGAGGAGGCGCCATAGAGGAGCGGCGGCGGCGAGGATCCCCGGCGTCGAAATCGGGCAGCATCACTGCGTCGCTCTGGATTTCGGCGCCGGGGGACTTAGCGAAACTGCGAAAGTGCTGTGTTGCCCCGGGCGGTTGCTCCGCCTGGGGTTATTTGGGCGGGGGCCTTTTGCCCCGGTTTGTGACACGAACCGGGGCAAAAGGGGGGAGGTGGGCCCTTGCTTGCCCGCCCCCATCCCCGCTTTTTGCCCCGGTTGGTAACACGAACCGGGGCAAAAGGCCCAAAATTTCAGTTTCTTTTTTCTGCCGCCAGTTTTTTCCTTTCAAACATTTCAAATACTATTTAAATACGTTTTCAAATACATTTTAAATGGTTTAGAATTTAGAGGAACTTTCAATATGAAAAGTATTTAAAATTGCGTAAACATTTCAAATACATTTTTTGTTTTATAAAATAATTATTCTAACTATTTAAAATAGTAATAATTTTTGAATTTTCAAACATTAAAAAAAACTATTTTATGAATGGTTTAGAATTTGGAGAAAGTTTGTATATGAAAAGTGTTTGAAATTGCGTAAACATTTCAAATACATTTTCTGTTTTATAAAATAATTATTCTAACTATTTAAACTAGTAACAATTTTTGAAAATTCAAACATTAAAAAAACTAGTTTATGAATCGTTTAATCTGCAATGTTTGATACATTATTACAAAATAGTCTAGCAATATTACATGAACCATGAAGGTTTAATACGTTATCACCAACTATTGTCGCCATTGTTTACTTTTCTGTCGTAGCCATGGAGCATCTTCCTTATTTAACGCGATGCTTGGGTCAGTTTTCACTCTAAAGGGCGGAATTTTTTCAAAGTTATTATAATCTTTTGACATGTCTGTCCTGTCCTCCACTCCCACAATGTTTCTTTTCCCTGAAAAAACTATGTGTCGCTTCGGCTCGCCGCATGATGTATTAGAATTCTTATTTTTTTCCTCGGTTGGGTAGACATATCTTTCACATAGAAAACTTGAGCCACATCTTTGGCTAGGACGAATGGTTCGTTTCTGTACCCAAGATTGTTGAGATCCACTATTGTCATTCCGTACTGCTGGTCTACCTTTACTCCTGTCATCTTGACCCATTGGCACCGAAATAGAGGGACCTTAAAATTAGGTCCATAGTCAAGTTCCCATATATCCTCTATGTAACCATAATATGTGTCATTTGTCCCATTGTATCCGGTTGCATCGAAACGGACGCCACTATTCTGGTTGGTGCTCTTTTTATCTTGTGCGATCGTGTAAAATGTATTCTCATTTATCTCGTACCCTTGGAAAGTCAGTACAGTCGAAGATGGTGACCTGGCAAACAAGTAGAGTTGATCTCCAACAATATTGTTATTCATGAGTTCTGCCTGCAACAAGGCGCCGAAACTATCCATGTGTTCATCATTAATCGAGGATTCAGACAGCCCCGGGTTTTTGGACCGTATAATATTCCTGTGTTCCTGGATATAAGGAGCCACCAAGGTGGACATTTGTAGAACTGTGCAGTGTGCTTTAGTGAAAGAATGTCCGTCCATAAATATCTTTGCTTCCCTTCCTAGCGTGCCTTTTCCACTCATTCTTCCCTCATGCCGCGATTCGGGAACACCTATCGACTTAAAGTCTGGAAGAAAGTCAACACAAAACTCAATTACCTCCTCTGTTCCATAACCCTTGGAGATGCTTCTTTCTGGCATAGCACGGTTGTGAACATATTTCTTTAAGACTCCCATGAACCTCTCAAAGGGGAACATATTGTGTAGAAACACAGGACCGAGAATTGTAATTTCTTTGACTAGGTGAACTAGGAGGTGTGTCATAATATTGAAGAAGGATGGTGGGTACACCAACTCGAAGCTGACAAGACATTGGACCACATCTGTCTATAACAGATAGACTTTCTGGATTGATTACCTTCTGAGAAATTGCATTGAGGAATGCGTATAACTTCACAATGGGTAGTCTAACATTTTCTGGTAGAATCCCCCTCAACGCAATCACAAGCAATTGTGTCATCAACACGTGGCAGTCATGAGACTTCAGGTTTTGGAATTTTTTCTCCGCCACATTTTTTATTCCCTTTATATTCGATGAGAAGACAGACGGGACCTTGATACTATTTAGTGCTTCAAAAAAGATTTACTTCTCTTTCTTGGTAAGAGCGTAGCTGGCAGGACCACCTTGAAACCGCTCAGGATTCTTGCCGTCTCGTCCTTTCATGTGTTGCTGGTCCTGCCGTGCTTCAGATGTATCTTTTCACTTCCCATACAAGCCAAAGAAGCCTAGCAGATTCACACAGAGATTCTTCGTCAGGTGTATCACGTCGATCGCAGAGCGGAAATCTAGGATTTTCCAATAGGGTAGTTCCCAAAATATAGATTTCTTCTTCCACATGGGTGCGTGTCCGTCAGCGTCATTCGGAACAACTTGTCTGTCCGGACCCTTTCCAAATATTACTTTCAAATTCTTCACCATATCAAATACATCATCACCAGGTCGGAGGATAGGCGTCTCCCGGGTATCTGCCTCACCATTGAAATGTTTGTCAGCTTTTCTTAAGGGGTGCTTGCGCGGAAGAAAACGACGATACCCGAGGTACACAACGTTCTTACATTTATCCAGATATACACTTTCGGTGTCATCTACACAGTGTGTGCATGCATTGTATCCCTTGTTTGTATGTTCAGAAATGTTACTAAGAGCAAGTCAATCGTTGATGGTTACGAACAACAACCCTCGTAGGTTAAATTCTTTTTGTACGTGCTCGTCCCACACAGGTACACCTTCTTCAGGCCACAACTGTAAAAGTTCATCGACTGATAGCCTGAGGTACACATCAATGTCGTTGCCCGGTTGTCTCGGGCCTTGGATCAGCACTGGCATCATAATGAACTTCCTCTTCATGCACAACCAAGGAGGAAGGTTATAGATACATAGAGTTATAGGCCAGGTGCTATGGTTGCAGCTCTGCTCATTAAATGGATTAAATCCATTTGTACTTAGACCAAACCATTAGTTCCTTGCCTCACCTGCAAAGCACGGGAACTTTCTCTCGATTTTTCTTCACTGCGACCCATCAGCGGGGTGTCTCAACATCTCATCTTTCTTACGATCTTCCATGTGCCATCGCAAAAGTTTGACATGATCTTTGTTTATGAACAAACGTTTCAACCGTGGTATTATAGGAGCATACCACATCACCTTTGCAGGAACCCTCTTCCTGGGTCGCTCACCCTCAACATCGCCAGGGTCGTCTGGTCTGATCTTATACCGCAATGCAGTGCATACCGGGCATTGTTCCAAATTCTCGTACTTCTCACCGCGGTAGAGGATGCAGTCATTAATGCAGGCATGTATCTTCTCCACGTCTAATCCTAGGGGGCATACAACCTTATTTGCTGGGTATGTACTGTCGGGCAATTCATTGTTTTTAGGAAGCCGCTTCTTCACTATTTGCAGCAGCTTTGTAAATCCGCTGTCAGTCACACCGTTCTCGGCCTTCCATTGGAGCAATTCCAGTGTGCTACCCAGCTTTTTCTGCATGTTTTCGCAAGTTGGATATAATAATGTTTTGTGATCCTTTAACATCTGGCCGAACTTCACCCTCACCTTTTCAATATCACTTTCTGTCTTTGCATCTGTAATAGTCTGGCCAAGATCATCGATGGGCTCATCTAGTGCCTGCAACTCTGATTCCACTTCATTGTTATCTTCCATTCCAGTATCGCCACCGTATTCAGGGAACATGTCATGATAGTTTTCATTATTTTCTTCCATCATAACCCCTCTTTCTCCATGTTTGGTCCAACAATTATAGCCGGGCATGAAACCGGATTGAAACAAGTGGAAGTGGATGACTTTGTGAGAAGAGTGTTCCTTTTGATTCCCACATACAACACATGGACAACAAATAAAATTATTCCGCTTGTTTGCCTGGGCCACCTCGAGAAAATAACCCACGCTTTTTATGAACGCGGCAGAGCGTCGGTCAGCGTACATCCATTGCCGGTTCATCTGCATTATACGATTATTAATTAAGAACTGTTACAGAACACCATAAATAGAGAAATGACCAATGTTACATCGACAGATGAAAGGTTAAAGTTGGTACCTCGACCGAGAAGGAAAGAAGGATGAGAAAGCTTATTTAATTAAGTGTGGCTCAGACAAATTAAATCGTGCTTGTTTTCTGCGAGCTGAGATAACGTTATTCTCCCGGGCATTTCATCAAACACCTCTTGGGCATAGGAGGAAAAAAAAGTGATCACACACCACACAACTAGAAATATGTCCTCCAAAGTGAGTGACATGAGAAGAAGAGAGGGCTGGCAGGGTTTATATATAGTGGGGGGGTCATTTGCCCCGGTTGGTGACTCCAACCGGGGCAAAAGACCCTCCCCACCACGCGCCTGCACGGGCCCTGCTGGTTGAGGACTTTTAGCCCCGGTTGGAGCCACCAACCGGGGCAAATAACCCCCACACCACGCGCCATGCTCGCCCCGGCCCCATCTCAGCAGCCTTTTGCACCTGGTGGTGGCCGAGCCGGAGTGAAAGGGGTGCTTGCCAGTGAACAAAAGCCCCGTTCTCCACCAGTGCTT